>JAKCPB010000833.1:42500-92455 GCA_021442155.1 Cymbidium sinense | reverse complement strand
AAAGTGGATGGAGAGAGATGGGTATTTTATCCGAGATTTGACAAAGACCAATTGGGTCCGTTGGAATGAATTATTGTGTTTATTTTATTGTTCCTACTACTACTCAAATTTCTATACAAAACAAAATCAAAATGGAATGTATTAGGGCTATACGGACTCGAACCGTAGACCTTCTCGGTAAAACAGATAAAACTGATTATTATCGAAATGATTCGAACTGTTTCAAAGACCCAACATGCATTTTGTTGCATTGGGCTCTTTCATCAACTGATGTAAAGATCAGTTAGTTCACCATATTTTTCTTTAGAAGAAGAGAATGAGATGGCTCCATGTGCTCTGATTCATTATTTGTATCCTGATCTAGGAGCAATACCAAAGTGTTTCAAAGAAGGGTGACCCTTATTTAGGTCTGCCTTCGGCCTAGATCAACCTAAGTGAAATGTAGTCTCTATCCGCTGCAAGATTAAAATATGAAACTTCATACACCTCAAAGCTCATAGGACGAAAAGAGGTTCTTTTGAGATTCTTATACTCATTATGCCTGGCATTGAATGAACTGGGCATTTACCTTACAATGGCAAGTTCTATTTGATTTGGCACCGGAATTCGCACCTGAACCGGATCAAACCAACTTTGTCAGGCTATTTTTCTCTTGTTCTCTCAAATATACGGAGTAAGACATCGACTTCTCAAAAAGATCAATTATGGTCATTGCATAAAAGGCTCCCTTGAAAACATTGGCGCGTGTAAACGAGGTGCTCTACCTAACTGAGCTATAGCCCTTGTCATAACCATTTTAACATAGAGACAATTTCTTGTCAAGAAGGGTATCCCATAATCCCACATGATAACTTTCTGATCCGTTTATGTTTACTGGTAAAAGATTGATATTGCTTATATTGCTTAGAAAACATATTTTACCTATAATCCATCGAAGTGATGGAGACCCTTTTTTGTGATGATAAATGACCTACTTAACCCAGTGGTTAGAGTATTGCTTTCATACGGCGGGAGTCATTGGTTCAAATCCAATAGTAGGTAGAACTTATTAGATACCGGATCCCATGGTATCTAATAAGTTTTTCTACCCATCCTCTTTTTTTCTTTTTCGTTCTATCATCAGATTAATCAAATTAGACTTCATTGTGTTCAATTTGTGGAATCAAGATATAGTGTGTAGTGTATAATAATAGATTAAAGGATTTTGATTGAATGTATTAACTACTAATAGGAAATCGCTTTGACAGCTTCTACTCGTGTCCTAGCTCGTCTGAGAGCTAGATTTGCCTCAATTGCTTGTCTCTTACCCTCAGCTCTACTCAAGTTAGCTTCAGCTATTTCAAGAGTTTGTTGAGCTTCTTGTGGATCAATGTACTAATTTCCGCACCATTTCCTAAAATGGTGATCTCATTATTACTTATTCTAGCAAAACCGCCCATAAGAGCCACCGTTAACCATCGGTCGTTTAGCCGTATTCTCAAAAGACCTATATCTACAGCCGTGGCAATGGGGGCATGGTTTGGTAATATCCCAATTTGTCCACTATTAGTAGATAAAATAATCTCTTTCACTTCGGAATTCCAAATCATTCGATTAGGAGTCAGTACACAAAGATTTAAGGTCATTTTTTCAATTTGTTCTCCTCTTCTAAGTTCATAGCTTTCGCGGTAGCTTCATCGATGTTACCCACCAAATAAAAGGCCTGCTCGGGAAGACCGTCTAATTCTCCGGAAAGGATGAATTTAAACCCCCGAATTGTTTCTGCGAGACCAACATATTTCCCTGGAGAACCAGTAAAGACTTCTGCCACAAAGAAGGGTTGTGATAAGAAACGCTCAATTTTGCGTGCTCTTGCTACTACAGTTAAACGATCTTCTTCGGATAATTCGTCCAACCCAAGGATAGCTATAATGTCCTGAAGTTCTTTGTAACGTTGTGAAGTTTGCTTAACCCTTTGCGCAGTTTCATAATGTTCCTCACCAACGATCCTAGGTTGTAACATAGTTGACGTTGAATCCAAGGGATCTACTGCTGGATAAATACCTTTGGCAGCTAATCCTCTTGATAATACGGTAGTAGCATCTAAATGTGCAAATGTCGTGGCAGGAGCAGGGTCGGTCAAATCATCCGCAGGTACATAAACTGCTTGGATCGATGTTATGGATCCTTCTTTAGTAGAAGTAATTCTTTCTTGCAAAGAACCCATTTCCGTACTAAGGGTAGGTTGATAACCCACTGCAGAAGGCATTCTACCTAATAAGGCAGAGACTTCGGACCCTGCTTGAACGAAACGAAATATATTGTCGATGAATAGAAGTACGTCTTGCTCATTAACATCCCTAAAATATTCCGCCATGGTTAGGGCAGTCAAGCCAACTCTCATACGAGCTCCTGGCGGTTCATTCATTTGACCATAGACTAGAGCCACTTTTGATTCTGCAAGATTTTTTCATTAATCACCCCGGATTCTTTCATTTCCATGTAGAGATCATTTCCTTCACGAGTACGTTCACCTACTCCGCCAAATACAGATACGCCTCCGTGAGCTTTGGCAATGTTGTTGATCAATTCCATGATGAGTACTGTTTTACCCACTCCAGCTCCCCCAAATAGTCCTATTTTTCCTCCACGGCGATAGGGAGCTAAAAGATCTACCACTTTAATCCCTGTTTCAAAGATTGATAATTTCGTATCTAACTGTGAAGGCGGGTGCAGATCTATGAATAGGAGATGTTGTGCAGTATCGACAGGACCTAAATTATCAACGGGCTCTCCAAGAACGTTGAAAATTCGTCCGAGAGTAGCTCCCCCGACTGGAACACTTAGAGGAGCTCCCGTGTTAATCACTTTCATTCCTCTCATCAGACCATCTGTAGCACTCATAGCTACAGTTCTCACTCGATTATTTCCTAATAATTGTTGTACTTCACAAGTTACATTAATTTGCTGACCGACAGTATCTCGACCTTTAATTACCAAAGCATTATAAATATTAGGCATATTGCCCGGTGGAAAAATGACATCCAGTACTGGGCCAATAATTTGAGTGATACGCCCTAGGTTTTGTTCTTCAAGTGTAGAAACCACAGGATTAGAAGTAGTGGGATTGCTTATCATAATCATAAATCATAATAAATATGTCGAAATTCTTTTTGAAAAGTACTGAATCGAAAAGAAAGATCCGATAGCAAGTTGATCGGTTAATTCCATAAGAAATAAATGGAAGTTAGCATTCGATTGAGCAATCGAATCCAATTCAATCCTTTACTCAGTGAATGAGTCAATTTTCAATTCTTTCTATATGTACTCTTGTATTTTCTTTTTTTTATTTGTGTTGTGCGCCTTCTTCTTCTATGTACCATATCCGTTACCTTTTATAGATTATAGATGAATTATGACTCTTTTCACATCTAGGATTTACATATACAACATATACTACTGTCAAGAGATCTTCTATTTTTTCTTTTTCTTTCTATTTTCTCTATTAGGTCTTTCTATTTACTTATTTACTATTTATATATATATATATATCTTTAATATCTTTAATCTTTACTTTATTACTTTAGAATTTCTTAATTCTAATTTCGAATTATTTAGAATTCTATTTCTATTCAATTTCAATTTAATATTTATCTATTTTAGATTTTAATTGAATTTTGAATTATATTGTATATTTTGTATATTGATTGTATATTGAGATTCTATTTCTTTTATATTTATTAAGAATTATTATTTTATTATTCTAATTCATTCTAATTCTAATTATTAATCCTTTTTATTATTTTTCTTTTTTTTATATTCATAAGGTGATCAATTCCATTAGAAATAGAAATTTTCAAAACGAAGATTGGGTTGCGCCATATATATCAAAGAGTATAAAATAATGATGTATTTGGTGAATCAAATACATGGATAACGAACCGAACCCTTTTCAAATTTTCATTATTTATTTATAATATTAGTTTAGTTGAATATTTTTTGAATTTTTTTTTATCAAAGGTTTCATTCACGCCTAATTTATATCGAGTAGACCTTGTTGTTGTGATAATTTTTAATTCATGAGTTGTAGGGAGGGACTTATGTCACCACAAACAGAAACTAAAGCAAGCGTTGGATTTAAAGCTGGTGTTAAAGATTACAAATTGAATTATTATACTCCTGACTACGAAACCAAAGATACTGATATCTTGGCAGCATTCCGAGTAACTCCTCAACCGGGAGTTCCGCCGGAAGAAGCGGGGGCTGCGGTAGCAGCCGAATCTTCTACTGGTACATGGACAACTGTGTGGACTGATGGACTTACCAGTCTTGATCGTTACAAAGGACGATGCTACCACATCGAGGCTGTTGTTGGGGAGGAAAATCAATATATTGCTTATGTAGCTTATCCTTTAGACCTTTTTGAAGAAGGTTCTGTTACTAACATGTTTACTTCCATTGTGGGTAATGTATTTGGTTTCAAAGCCCTGCGAGCTTTACGTCTGGAAGATCTGCGAATTCCCACTTCTTATTCCAAAACTTTCCAAGGTCCGCCTCATGGCATCCAAGTTGAAAGAGATAAATTGAACAAGTACGGTCGTCCCCTATTGGGATGTACTATTAAACCAAAATTGGGATTATCCGCAAAAAACTACGGTAGAGCAGTTTATGAATGTCTACGGGGTGGACTTGATTTTACTAAGGATGATGAAAACGTAAATTCACAACCATTTATGCGTTGGAGAGATCGTTTCTTATTTTGTGCCGAAGCGCTTTTTAAAGCGCAAGCCCGGGTGAAATTAAAGGACATTACTTGAATGCAACTGCGGGTACATGTGAAGAAATGATCAAAAGAGCGGTATTTGCCAGAGAATTGGGAACTCCTATCGTAATGCATGACCACCGCAAATACTAGCTTGGCTCATTATTGCCGCGACAATGGTCTACTTCTTCACATCCATCGCGCAATGCATGCAGTTATTGATAGACAGAAAAATCATGGTATGCATTTTCGTGTACTAGCTAAAGCATTACGTATGTCTGGCGGAGATCATGTTCACGCTGGTACAGTAGTGGGTAAACTGGAAGGGGAACGTGAGATGACTTTGGGTTTTGTTGATTTATTACGTGATGATTTTATTGAAAAAGATCGAAGTCGTGGTATTTTTTTCACTCAAGACTGGGTCTCTATGCCAGGTGTTATACCCGTGGCTTCAGGGGGTATTCATGTTTGGCATATGCCTGCCCTAACCGAAATCTTTGGGGATGATTCTGTACTACAGTTCGGCGGAGGAACTTTAGGGCACCCTTGGGGAAATGCACCCGGTGCAGTAGCTAATCGAGTGGCTTTAGAAGCATGTGTACAAGCTCGTAATGAGGGACGTGATCTTGCTCGTGAAGGTAATGATATTATTCGTGAAGCTAGCAAATGGAGCCCTGAGCTAGCCGCTGCTTGTGAAATATGGAAAGAGATCACATTTGATTTTGACCCAGTGGATAAGCTAGATAAAGAGACAAAATAAGCGCGTATAATTCAGCAATTCCTTTTTGTTCTTCTACTTGATTGCAATGAAACTTGGCCCAATCTTTTCTTCAAAAAGAAAGATTGGGCCGAATCAAATAAAGAATAAACATCTTATACTAATTCTATACTATGAACTATGAGGGTCTTTGTGTATTTGTATATATCTTATATATATACAATATACAATTAAAATATATACAATATAAAATATAAAGACCTTATGATATACGATACAATATACAAGTATATACAAAATCTAAACATAAGAAGATAAGATCGAAGGAAGACTAAACAACTTATCTACTTAATCTATTCTATTATTTATTGTTGGAGCCATAGGCTAAATTATGGATCCTTGGGATTGGATTGGTGGATCATTTTATATTCCTTAGTTTCAGGCCATAGATCAAGCCAAGAGAAGGATTCCTTCTACCCCTATCCTGTATATTGTCTTTTTCGTTCCCTGTTGTAATAGAGACTCATTTTATTATTTGATTATATGACACGAGATTCTACGAGACGATAATTCCTTTTTACTTTATGGGAAGAAACAACTATGTATCTTTTTGATGAGAATTGAAAGTTTGACATGAGAGAAACCTGTCTTTATATATCTTTTATCTTTTTTTGAGGAAAAGATTCTATTATAATCACTATCATAATATTGAAATGATTCACCAGATTCTTCAAAAGGAGAATCCTTTATTTTCAAGACTCGCTCGTTTTTCATTAACAATCTTAATGATTGGATCATATGCTTTATTGGAATTCTGATGAGAAAGAAAAAATAAATAGTAAAATGATTTTTTCTTCATTGAATGACTATTCATCTATTAGTATTAGGTTTTCCTAAAATAGGGGGCAGAAAGAATCTATGGAAAAATGTCGGTTCAATTCGATGTTGTCTAACAAGAAGTTAGAACATAGGTGTGGACTAAGTAAATCAATGGATAGTCTTGATGCTCTTGGACATACCAGTGGAAGTGAAGAAACTATTCTAAATGATGCGGAGAAAAGATCCCTAGTAAGGACAGTTATAGTTTAAGTAATATTCATTATCTAAATTATTTATTTGATAGCAGGAATATTTGGAGTTTGATCTCTGATCATACTTTTTTAGTTAGAAATAGTAATGGTGACATTTATTCTGTATATTTTGATATTGACAATCATATTTTTGATATTGACAATGCTAGTTCTTTTGAGTGAACTAGAGATTCTTTTCCTAGTTATTTGAATAGTGGGTCTAATAGTAGTAGTACTACTATTATTATTCCATGTATGATACTCAATCTAATTGGAATAATCATATTAATAATTGCATTGACAGTTATCTTCGTTTTGAAATCAGTCTTAATAGTGACATTTACAGTGGTATCGACAGTTACATTTCTAGTTTCATTTGTGCGGAAAGTACAAGTAGTATTGAAAGTGGAAATCCTAGTGTAGCAGTTCTTTCAATATAATAGAAAAATCTAATGATTTCGATATAAATACAAAATACAAACAGTTATGGGTTCAATGTGAGAATTGTTATGGATTAAATTATAAAAATTTTTTAGTTCAAAATGAATATTTGTGAACACTGCGGATATCATTTGAAAATGAGTAGTTCAGATAGAATCGAACTCTTTATTGATCCTGGCACTTGGGAGCCTATGGACGAAGATATGGTCTCTATGGACCCCATTGAATTTCATTCAGAGGAAGAACCTTATATAGATCGCATCTCTTTTTTAAAATGGTTTAACTGAAGCTGTTCAAACGGGTGTAGGTCAACTAAATAGTATTCCCATAGCAATGGGAGTTATGGATTTTCAGTTTATGGGAGGTAGTATGGGATCCGTAGTAGGTGAGAAAATCACCCGTTTGATTGAGTATGCTACTAATCGATCTCTACCTATCATTATTATGTGTGCTTCTGGAGGAGCACGCATGCAAGAAGGAGTTTGAGCTTGATGCAAATGGCTAAAATATCTTCTGCTTTATATGATTATCAATCAAATACAAAGTTATTCTATGTATCAATCCTTACATCTCCTACAACTGGCGGAGTTACAGCAAGTTTTGGTATGTTGGGAGATATCATTATTGCTGAACCTAATGCCTACATTGCGTTTGCGGGTAAAAGAGTAATTGAACAAACATTGAAAAAGACAGTACCTGACGGTTCACAAACGGCTGAGTATTTATTCCATAAGGGCTTATTCGACCCAATCGTACCACGTAATCTTTTAAAAGGTGTTCTGAATGAGTTATTTCAGCTACACGGTTTCCTTCCCTTGAATGAAGATTCAAAATAAAGAAATATTCAAATAAAAAATAATCAGAATATAGGAGTTCTTTCTATTTAGCGAGAACTCTCGTTTTTCACTAGGAATCCATGTTTGTTGGATAAGATTGGTTAAAGTTGGAAACTCCTAAGAAACTCGTTTCTATCTTTCTTTTCAAAAAAAAAGGTGTTTTGAAAGGAAAGATAGAAAGACGATGAAGATAAGGATGGGAGAAGAAGAATCCAATTTCTGAAAGCAGGATTCTCATACATATTCGTGTAGAAATAGGAATAAGTACGCTTCGTTGAGTTCTACATTCGTTATTGATTATGAAATATTTCATATGAATATTATCTGAATATTATTTCTAATAGATAGACTTATCATAAGATATCTTTATAATTATAATTTCTAATTATAATAGAAATATGAAATCGAGGTACCCATTCTATGATAGATTTGAACTTTCCTCTATTTTTGTTCCTTTAGTGGGCCTAGTCTTTCCGGCAATCGCAATGGCTTCTTTATCTCTTTATGTTCAAAGAAATAAGATTGTCTAAATATGATGGGACCAAATCTCATCAATTTATTTCAACACTAGATCATCATACAGATACTTTTTTAATGTAATAGGGTAGGATATATGCTATGTGGACTTTCCGAAAACAAATGTAAGAGTTGTTTTGTTATGTATACCGTTGTTATGTATATCGATGGATAATATACGCATTAATGCATGTATATGCAGTTATAGCTTAATCAATTAAATGATTCAATTCAAAATGATCCGCAAATCTTTTTGAAAAATCTTTGAAATAGAAACTCAATGTATCTAACCAATTATTTCTAATGGTTCCTGCCGGAATGCTGCTAGTTAATGAAAGTTACTTAGGGATCAAGCAATAAAAGTCGAGTCAAATCCATTTGGGTTATTCTATCAATTCCAATATCAATTCCAATCGAATGCAACTGGATCTAGTATAGTATGAACTGGCGATCAGAACATATATGGATAGAACTTAAAACGAGGTCTTGAAAACAAGTAATTTTTGCTAGGCCTGTATCCTTTTTTTAGGTTCACTAGGATTCTTAGTGGTTGGAACTTCCAGTTATCTTGGTAAAAATCTGATATCCTTATTTCCGTCTCAGCAAATTCTTTTTTTCCCCCAAGGGATCGTGATGTCTTTCTATGGAATCGCAGGTCTATTCATTAGTTCTTATTTGTGGTGCACAATTTCATGGAATGTAGGTAGTGGTTATGACCGATTTGATAGAAAAGAAGGGATAATGTCCCTTTTCGTTGGGGATTTCCTGGAATAAATCGTCGCATCTTCCTTCGTATCTTTCTGAAAGATATCCAATCAATCAGAATGGAGGTGAGAGAGGGTCTTTTTCCTCGTCGTGTCCTTTATATGGAAATCAGGGGCCAAGGAGCCATTCCGTTGACCCGTACTGATGAGAATTTGACTCCACAAGAAATTGAACAAAAAGCTGCCGAATTGGCCTATTTCTTGTGCGTACCCATTGAAGTATTTTGAAATGAACTAAAGAAACTAAAGAATAAATATCAGCATGAGAGAAGGAACTTAATACATCTATCAGGAGAACGTATATGGAACAATATTAATAAAATCTAAAAATCTAATAGAATTAATCAAATCAAATATATGGAAAAAAAAAATAGATTAAGGAGATTTGTACACAAAAACTATTTTGTATATGCATACACATGTCGTCCAGCTTCACTCTTTATACTATCAAAAGGTCTAATAAGTGTAGTGTAGATTCATCAAATATCCTAACATGTCTTTTGTTTTCGTAAAACATAATTCGTCCTTTGAATTGATAACCTATCTCCGCGCTGCGGTTAGACAGTGAAATCTTTTGAATTCGAAATAGAAATAAAAGAATTAAATGATTTGGTAGAGTTCGTTAAATCTTCGTTAGTTCAAAATGGGTTTTCGGAGTATTCATCGAAAGGAATAAATGAAGGGGAAATCGGTTACAATTTGCCTAATTGCGATCTCTGGAATATGGAAAGAATATTTACTTCTTTTTTTTCATTCGAAAAGGGCCTTTCTTTTATGTTCTATTCTAGATCCTAAAGACTCAATTCTTACACAAAACAAAAATAGGAAAAGATCCATAGGTTCGATACCTTCTTTTCTTCTTTTTATAGAAATCTCATATAGAATCGACGAATGAAAAAAAGGTTCATTAACAATTTACATCACGGATACAGAATGAAAAAAAAAAGAAAGCATTGGCTTATCCCTCCCATATCTTTTCTATCTTGGGTTTTCTCTCTGAAAACTTTTTCTCATTTATTCAATACAGGCAACAAAACAATGATATTCTAGAAAAATAGAAAATATAGAAAGAGAACTATTCCTGTTGGACGAAATGAAAAGTAGAAAGAATGCAATTCTATAATGGAATAAGAGAAAACAGAAATGAAACAAAATGATTTTTTACTTGTGCATTATAAGGAAATATTTATTTCATAATAATCTTTTCATTCTAAATTCCCAGAACTATAGTAATGAATTCTACATCCAACTTTTTTTTTCTTGATTTATGGATCGGGTTTCATAACTAATGGTGGTAGATTGGTTCGATCTAATGATTTTCATTTATGGCTCAAATGAAATTCTAGGTCTTGTCTTGATTCTACAATGAATTGAATCATATGTTGGTCTTCTCTTTTTTTAGAATATCATTTCTATTGCTGAAAACACTTCATTGATTTAGTAAAAAATTTTTTCGATGATTCATCTTCATCTTATTATTACTTTCTTTTCAATTCATGAATTAAAATCATATTCAGTGATTATTTAGTACTATATAAATAGATTTTTTTTTTTCTTTTTATTATATGCTTTATTTAGTAGAAAGATTGAATAAAGAAAATTATGTTTCATTGATAAATATAGATTTTCTTCATAAAATCGATGATTCTCCTTTCTTGTATTATCATATTCAAAATGTACATAATATTTATTATTATGTTAGAAATGCATTATTCATATGTATTCACATCAGAAAAAAGAATAGAATGTGGCTTGAAACATGATCCATTTTGTCATTTCCATTTCTGATATATTTGGATTATGTTGGACGAATTCCATATGTTTTTGAATATATCAAAGTCTGCTAATGGTAAAAAAAGCTGTTTTATTTTCATGTCTCTGATATAAGTTCATATTTCCATGATTATTCTGATGAAAGAAAAGATGGGAAAATCTTTCTCAATCGTCTAAAAGATTGAAGAGGTCCTTCCATAGTATCGTCTTTCCTTCTTTCATTTCATAGAGAAAAATAGTCATGGATATTATGAGGATAGTATCCTGAATGGGAAAGAGAATTTATTACTCTTTCGGATACTATTACTCTTTCTTTTTTCTGCTTAATAGAAATAATTGGAAAATAGCACAGTAAAAAGGGGTAATAAATATATAGTGATTCATCAACATTTTGTTCATTGGTTGATTGTTATACTCCATAGAATTGTTTATCGTTGGAATCATCATATTGATCAAAAAAGAAATAGATATGGTAAAATCCAAAATTGGATATGTTGATATGGTCTGGGAATAAAGGATTTACTAAATTCTAGTTGTTCCAAAAATCAAAGGGTTTATTAATGGAATCTTTGTATTGTTGAAATATTCATTTCAGGACCAAAAACTTCTGTAAAAAAGGGTATAGAATAACCAAATGAATAGGAAGGTTAGTAATGCTATGAATGACCCTAGAATATAGTAATAATATCCAAAAGAAGTTCTTGCTTGCATCTTAGCTCCACAAATTCTTGTATGTTCAAAAAAAGATAAGTTAAAATGATCTAAATCTAAAATTTCTTGGATCTTTTTTCTCTTGTAAATGTATTTAGAGTAAATTTTTTTTTTATTCTTCTTGTTGAAATAGTGATCATTAGAAAGGAAATAAATTCTATATCTTCATGTATAAATTTATTTTCTTAGAATATAAGATTAAGTAGGTTTATATTAGGATTTATCATGTAATAGAAAGTAGATCTTGAATGGATTCTAATAATTAATGAGATATCATGATTAAAGATCTCATTATATTCATAATATTCCATTATATGTTAGAAATCATAAATGGGATTCTTCATATTTTATTTTTTGAATTTCATTTTATTAAAGTAATTGGTAATTGTTAGTTCATAGAACAAATATCTATATTTCATTTAAACTTCTAAATTAATTACTATTCTAAATAGTAATTATTAGAAATGGAAATTCTTATTACTATCCTTCATTTAATTCTTTACTTTTTCATTGGTAATTGGAATTAATATATTAGAATTATATTTCATATTTTTTATTCTTCTTTTTTTTTTTCAATTATTAAAGATAAGATTAATCAAGAACTTTCAATTGGAACTGGAATTCTTTCAATTAGTTTTCTTCTATCATATATTGAGACTTAGGTAAATATTTTTATTCATATGAGTAAAAGAACATATCAATTTAGCTCTTTTGCCTATTCTAAAGATTTTGGTTTCTTATTTCAACAACCCTATATTTATTGGTTTCAGTCATTATTTGAAATAATGAAATAAATGAAATTCATAAACAATTTCAAAAAAATAAAAATCAAAGCCTCTGTAATATTTCATTTCAAGTATTCTATGGTTTCTTGTCTTGATTCATGGTCATGAGATTCATATAATTCAGTTAATATTTAGGGATTTGAACCTGCATGGGTTTGAGATTCTACTAGCAATTTCTTTATCCAAAATAATATGTAAAGAAAAGGAAACCTCGAGGTTTAATTCATATAGTATGCAAAAAATGAAAAATTATGTAAAATTTCCGATCTTATTGTGAATACCTCATTTGTCATAGGAAAAGAATAGTAGTAGATGAACCCTGACATTTTGTAAAAAAGAACATTGAAGGTCTAATCCCTAAGATTGTTTACTGTCCATTGTATAAAATCATGTCTTATTTTTCCACATCCTTCTTTTTTTGCTCTCCATCTATAAGGTGATAATTTTTTGTCATTCTTTTAGAAAAATGGTCGTTATATTTAATATATATATGCATTTAGTTAGTAATTCAAATTGAATTTCATTTTGCAAAACATAATCTTGAACTAAAATTCAAATATAAGTTATCATGATCATGTATTGAGACTATATATGTATTACAATATCTATAGAAATAAAGATGAAATAAATAAGAAAAAAAAAAAGAAAAGGCGAAGGAGGATTTTCAATATATAAAACATATCTCTCACTATTTTTTGTTAACTCTATGGTTTGGGTCTTTTGTCATTGATAGAAATTAGCTTTATTTCATGCCTTGTCATTCCTTTTTTTCATCTTGATTGAATTCTTTTTTCTAAAAAATGAAGAAGATTTGAGATACAATTCTATTAACGGCTTAATTTCCTCCTTTTTTTCTTTTATTAAAAGAAAGAGAAAAGTATATGAACCTATTCAAAATTATTAATCTAGATAGAATTTTTTAAAATAAATAAATGTATATTATTCAATATAGAAAGAAGAAGAAGATCTTGAGATTGGATAAAAGAATTCATAGTTAGAAAAAATTATTAATTATTATTTTATTATGATATTATTAATATTATTGTTATTATTCTATTAATGAATATGACTCTTTTTTTTCTTTATAGTTATATTAATTAATAGTAATTCTTTAGATTATAGTACTTATAAGTCATTGAATTATTAGAATTGAAAGAAAAGAAATATTTACAAATTCATTTCTAGTTAATAACTTTTATTAATATGTTTATTAATATAATTAATAGATAGATATAGAATATAGATTCTTTTTTCTTTTCTTTTTTTTTATTTATCAAAAGAAATGAAATTAAAGTGAAGTTGATCAATGAAAAGGAGGTTTTAAAAGATATTAGAATTATATTTTATTTTAATGTACATTTTTTGAAAATTCAATAAATGTATTTTCAGATATATTACTAAAAGAATCGACACATCAATCTAGAATTTAGAAAATTTTATTCTATTGTCAAAAGTATACAATTCATAAATAAAGAAATAGATAGCATGTTTGTGTTATTTTTTAAGACTAAGAACTCATCTTAACATATATAATAGCAAATTATTTTATGAATCTTAATTAAATGAATAAAAAAAAGTATTTTGTATAGATTATTTTATAGATATATAGAAGGAATAAACAAATGATAAATCAACAACCTTTTAAATCCTCTTTTATTTTATTGTATATCAATGAATTATAAACATGAGTTTAATTGATGATTTCTTAGTGAACAAAAAAATATTATACGGACAAATAGGTTCTTTAAATATCGATTATTCTTATTGTATAAAAAACAAGCTGATTTTATCTTTTTTACCTTTTGTAATAATGAGAAACAATTGGAGATAAATTATCCAGAACTTTGTCTTAATTAAAATAAATTGTAGACTCTTCAAGTAAGAACTCAAGGATTAATATGAATTTTTTTGTAAAAAAAACTAGAATCTTTGATTCTTGTATTATAAACTCTAAATTATAAATAAAGTAAAATGAAGAAATCTTTTTCTTGAAAGATGTTTGTTTATTCCTACTACTAAATCATCATTTCTTTTTTCCTCTATCTTAATCCATTCTAGAAATTTTATCATTCTTGTTTTGATAATAATTAAGATTCTTTTATTCCTTTATTTGATTTGTATTCTTTTTTTTTATTTTTTGATTAATGATTTTCTTTGAAATAATATCAAAACAATTCTTATTTGATACTATTTGCTATTTTACGATTAGAAAGAGTAATTAGATTGTGTATGAATAAAATATAAATAGAATAGTATCTGAATTTGATTTATGATTGATCCACAACCAAATTTCTCTTTTGCTCTATTTTGATGAGAAGAAAGCTCTCATTCTTTGTTGAGTAGTTAGAGTAAGTCTTGAATGAGATAAAGGTTGATAAAATAACGAATCTTTTTTTTATGTATATCCTCGTTCTTTGGTCATTGAATCAAATGAAATTTTCTTGAATAACTAATTGATTTCTCTTCTTCAGTCATCCTTTTTCTGATTAATAAAAAGTCTTAGATATATAAAATATAAATTCAATGGCTTTTACTATGACCTTAGAAATTTTTCTTTCTTCAAGGTAGGTATCTAGAAATAAGAAATTAAAATGCTACTAAATAAAAGAATAGTGGGTTTCCTCTTTTATGGTAACCAGAACGGTGAGGTTCTCTATAGGAGCCTCTTCTTTCATTTCATCGAATTTTTATTGAACTTGTATAGTTCACACTCTTTTAATCTAATTCATTTTTTCAATTGAATTCTTTTTTCAATTCTAATTATAAAGTAATAGTCCTTTTCACAAAAAAGCTATCCATCTGATGTAATTAGAAAATTTTCATTAGTCCATTTTTCAAGAAAGGAATAAAGCATAACCTTTTTCCTGCAATGGATATATTTTATAATAATTCCTTCTCATCTCAAATGGAGTGATTGATTTTCAGATAAAAATCATAAATTCATAACATAATTAAGTAGATTATAGATCTTCATTAGATACTTCATTAAAATTTTCACTATATATCCTAATTTGGTAGTGATATTAGAAAAAAACTTTTATATTTTTTCAAACTCATGATCAGAAATAGTACATACACCCTAGTACATGTTCTAGACATCCTCAAAAAGATTCGTGACATTTCTTATTCTCGTTTCTAATAAGTTGTTTAATGGTTGGCTTGTCATAGAACATTCTAGATAGAATATTGGTTTAGATCGATCTTAACATGGTTGATGATTATGAATGATTTATTCACGAAATTAATTTTTAAAGAATTGTATATTTATATGGAATCTAGTATTTCATTTATTCAACGATGCCATGAGCTTATATTTGACATAAAAAATATCCCTTTCCATATCTTTGGATATAAATAAATTGCGTTCTTTTTACATAAACTTTGGTGAGAGTTTCCTTGAAGCTTAGTTCTTGAATAAATTCTTGCTTTGCCCAAGAACTAGCATGTTGGTGAATCATAATATGATATTGATATAACATCATGAATGGTTCTTATCTATATATTCTTGGGTTAAAGTATTAAAGTAATAATCAAAGAACAATAAAAATAGAATTAAACAAATCATCTTTGCTGTAATCAGATGAATTTATCTTTTGATATACTTATAAAAGAATAAATATTTATCCAAATAGTTAAATGATCCATTTACCACCCTTCCATTTTAGTAGTTAAAAAGATACTATGATGGTTCTTTGCTTTATATATTTATCTCGTCAGGTTTAGCAATCCCAAAGTTTTTTGATAGGATCCAAGAAATCAAATGATTTTTCCATTTTTTTAACTCCTTCTCTCATAACATAAAAATAAAAAGAGACTTCTTGGAAGAATAATGGTTTGTTGAAATTGACTTCTTGACATATAAAATCAAATTGGGAATAACCCTTCTTTCATACTACTATCTCGATACATAATCTCATGTTAGAAAAAAAAACAATAAAGGTTTGTTCATATCGAACTCATTGCCATGCTATTATTACTTATTCTTTATTTTATTCATATTCGATTAAGGCATAGTATTCTTTTTCAAATAAAAAAAAACTCATTGGCTGGCGTGAGGGAATGCTACGTTTGGTAATTTCTCCTCCAAACGAAAGATCCCATTCTAATCCCATACATATTGTATGTACATTCACAAATTGCATAGTATCATAAATGGCTATTCACAGTATTATCGAGAATTTATAAACAAATAAAGATCCCTTATCTCTTTCTTTGAGATATATCATGAGACCAACAAGTTGATTGAGATCTGCTATCAACCTCTTGGCCAAAAGTAATCTTTCGATGAAGTCGGTTGATTAGAGCAAAATTGTATCTGAGGCCGTCTGCACCTTTGGATGTATACTTTCAAAGAATTGCGAAAAAAATCAATGTTTTCCAATCCTATTTCTTTTTTTTTTTAACATGAGTTTTGCTCTCCTTCCCTTCCATATTCTATAATGTAGAAAATCAAAGAATTTTATGAACTTATTGAACTAACCTCTCATTGATGTATTGTTTCATTAAAATTCTACGAAGTCATTTTCTTGTTCCTGAATGGGCCCTTTAAATTCTTTTAGGTTCTTGTTCTCAAATTTGCGAATTCCATTTGACATATAGGTCAAATGATTCGGTCCACTTCTTTTTTTTCAATTTTCATACATTTCCCAAAATATTCGATGTATTCATCATACTACTCCATTGGTAGCTTAAAATTATCCCTATAGTAAGTCTCATGATTCAATCGTGTAATTTATATATTCTACAAAATAGATTCTCTTATAGTAGTTATATTATATTTCATTAATAATAAATTTAATAAATTATTAAGAATTTAATGAAATTTCTATTTTCTTTTATATTCTTTATTTAATTACTACATTTACACCCCATTACTTTTACTCTTATCATTTACAATTTGGTATTCTTTGACCCGATACTTTCTTTTTATCAAGTAAATCATCAATTATTTTAATTGATAATATTGATTCCCAATAGGAATTATTGTGCTTCAAATCAGAATTATTGATGGTTCAATAAATGAATATATATTTATTGGATTGGTGAAACAGAATACTGATCGAGGGAGATCAGAAATACCATATGACCAATCTGACAAGTCACTATCGTCAACCAAGTGCATCTTCCTCTCAGGACTCAGAAAAGGTACTTTGGAACAGGCATTAAGATAAAGAAAAAATGAAGTACTATATTTTACTTTAATATGGCGTATGATAGTTTTATTGTCTTCATCATTTTCTCTTTCTTTTCTATTCTTATATTCAATTTTATATCTTTTAATCTTCTTTCTATTTAGAAGCTTATTTAGATTCTATAAATAGAACTTAATATTCTTATCCTAGACTTATAGTATATATAAGTATATATATATAGAAAGAAGGTTCATAGAGGAATCTGAATGAATAAAGAAAGATTGTTGAAGGGGATCGATGGGATCAATGTTGATGATTTAATTCTAAAGTATCATGCATTTTTTTCCCTAAAATCCTCGTTAGTATTGGTACTTATTGGGTATAGAATAAGAATGTTTTATTTGTTCGCTAAATAGAAAGAAATAGAAAGAATTCTATTTCATTAAAAATAAAAAAGAAGGGAATACAAATAAATATTAATCCTTTCCTATAAAAAAAATCTACCAACAGGAAAAATACATCTAGTCTTTTCCAATGCGATAAAGTTACATAATGTCTATTTCTTTTTTTGAAAGAAGTATTTACATGGGTTTGCCTTGGTATGTGTTCATCTGTATTGAATGATCCTCGACTTTCTATCCATATAATGCATCGACTCTAGTTTCGGTTCCTCGATGGCTCACATATGAATTAGCGATTTTTGATCCCGACCTGTTTTGATCCAATGTGGACAAGGCATGTTATATACCCATGACTGTTTAGGAATAACCATTCGTGGGAGTTGGAATATCGAGAACTATAATGAATCCCATTTGGAGTTATGAAGGTGTGGCGAGCATATCTTTATTTTGCTTTTCTTGTTATCGGCATTGGGTGTATTGGGACCTAGAAATACTGATGAACGAGGAAAACCTTCTTTGGATTTGCAAGATCTTTGGAATTCATTTATTTCTCTCAGTTGCTTGCTTTGGCTTTGGTGCATTTCATGTGATTATATGGTCTTATGGGTGTTGTCCGATCCTATAACGGAAAATCAATAAATCCAGTGAATTTTTGATCCTTTTATTGGGGAATAGCTTCTCATCATATTCGGTACATTGGGCATATTAGCGGGTCTATTCCATCTTAGTGTCCGTCAGCCACGTTTATACAAAGGATTACGCATGGGTAATATTGAACTGTGCTTTCCATTAGTATTCTTTTATTTTTTTTCTTCAGTGTTCGAACTATGTGGTATGGTTTAAACTACTCAATCAATTATTTGGTCCCAGCTTGTTATCATGGGATCAGTACTTCAACAAAAATATATCGTTGGGGTAAATATTTTGAGCTTATCCAGCTTGGTCTAAAATCCGAAAATTAGCTTTCGATTACATTGGTAATAATAATTATTGAGGCGCTCAATGGATAATGGGGATGGAATATTTTGTTTTTACCCCATATTTAGAGATAAAGAAGGTGAACTCTTTTATACTTGATACCTACCTTTTTGAAACATTTTGGTATTTGGTAGATGGACGGAATTGTGAGGGCCGATGTTCCTTTAGAAGGAGAATCCAAGTATAGTGTTGAACAAGTATAATGTTGAATTCTGGTGGAGAACTCAATGGAGTCATTTATAGTGATCACGCTCGTGAAAAATATGCTGGCGTGCCCAAGGTGAGATTTTGAATTAGGCTACTTTGAAATGATGGTGTTTTTAAGTAGTCCAAGGGTTGGTTCACTTTTGGGCATGCTCGTTTGCTTTGCTTTTCTTTTTTGACATTTGGTCGGCCACCTTGTTAGAGATGTTTTTTGGTATTGATCCGGTTGGATGCTCAAGTGGAATTTGGAGCATTCCAAAACTTGGAGATCCAACTACAAGACAAGTAGTCCGATACAAAATTCCTTTGCCATCTTTCTATTTTTTTCTTTTATTCTAGTATTTAGATATTTCATTATATTTCATATATTTATCTTTTTTTTCTATATTTATGTATAAATAGAATAATATAGAAAAATTGAATAAATATAATCGAATAGTAATAAGATATGAATGACTATATCTATATATATATAGATAGTAATAGTTAGTAATAGTAAATTGTAAATCTCAAATTGAATTTCTTTAGTAAATAATCCAAAATGAATAGGTGTGGAAGCTATAATTGTAAACCACGATCATCTATAGAAGCATTGGTTTATATATTCCTCTTAGTTTCGACTTTAGGGATAATTTTTTTATTTATCTTTTTTTAGAGAACCACCTAAAGTTCCAACTAAAAAAATGAAATGATTTTCATTATTTCCATTGAAGTAATGAGCCCCATATTAATATTGAGCTCATGACTTCAACTAGTCCCCATGTTCTTGAAGGGATCTCTTAATTTTGAGAGAGGGTTGCCCAAAAAATTTTACAAGTAAGCGGGATATGGAGATGGCGACTAGGGTTCTGTTTCCATTTTATTATTTCAAGATCACAAAGGATCATGATAATGTTGTTTATTTACAACTACTGAATGGTATACAAAGTCAGATTTAAACCCATGAAAGAGAATTTATGGCTACAAAAATCGTTGAGAGTAGTCTAGATCGGGCCAAGATCTGGCGTAGAGTTTGAAACCATTGAATTGAATATGGAAAAGTAGCTCGTGGGGACTACACCACTTGAGTTTGATTTTGCAATATTTCTATCTATTATTTTAGAAATTTATAATTCATGTTTCTTGGATGGAATTTCAATTAATTAGTTCATAAAACTAGTAAGTCCTAGCAAAAAGATTCTTTACTTATACTTACTTAATGCTTAAGATACTGAATATCTTAAAATTACCTAAGACTTGGATTTATAGACCATTCGGTAGTTCGATCGTGAAATTTATTTGTTTCGATATTTCATTTAGGAATATGGTGTGACTTGTTATAATTGATCCTATTGATATCTGAGAATGGACTGTCATCTCTATCAAGATGATTCTACCTCGTCGATATTTATTCTAGTCTCGCATATATAGAATAGATCAAGAAAAGAAATAGTTGAACTATGATTCATACCTTATTAACTCAACCGGATTAAAAAAAAATGGAAATAGGGAAATATGTCTTTTAAATCAAACAATTTTTCCTTCATACTTAGAAAGAAACCTCTTTTCTAGATTTTGTTGAGTTATTACATTCATTGAAGAAGTGATGATCAAATGGTTTTACTCGAAATCCTTTGAGTTTAGCTTTGGTTTTCTTAAATCATCGTGGTTCTAGTATGAATCGGTTTCAATTGATTCATAGGGTCTCAACAAGAGAATTCCTATCAAAAAAAAAAGATAGGGAAGAGAAGATTCAAGAGGCCTATTATTAACATAAAGAAAGATAGATGAGATAACTTGATATTGTATTTCTTGGCATTATCATCGAAGAGATTCATTTTCTTACTTGGTATCTTTGGGTCAAATCGAGTCAAGCTAAGAAGTTTGAAACTCTCTATTCCATATCCGTTGAAACCAGTATTTATGGTGCTGAGGGAGATGAAATTTTCATATACTCTAGAGGAGTCTTTCTTGGTTTATCTATCTCAATAAAGTATATGATTGGTTGGCGTCTCGAGATTCAAGATTCAGATGATATAACTAGTAAATATGTTCCTCCTCATGTCAATATATTTTATTGTTTAGGGGATTACGGAATTGTTTTTAGTACAAGTAGCTATGGGTTTTATGACCAAGCTACATAGGCTTTTCCTCTTTAATGTTGAACTTTGGTTGGTTAATTCATTCATCGATGGTCAAGTATGATGATGGTTCTGATGATCTTTTACGTATTTGTGTGTATCTTACGGGTTTTAAAACCCGAGAAATTAACTTGTTCAGGATAGTTACGTATTGATCGCATCTTTTGGTCTGATTATTCCTTACCGACCAAATTGGCTATTGGTAGTAAAATTATATGCGTGCACTATTCCAAATAGGATCACCTTTGGTAGAATTCTTTGGAAGTGCTAGTGTGGGCTAGTCCACTTTGACTCATTTATAGTTTACATACTTTTGTATTGCCTCTTCTTCTTGTATATTTATGTTAATGCACTTTCCAATGATACATAAGCAATTCCTTTATAGAGAAGGCGGATCATAGATATTTGTAATTTATTATATAGGGGAACAAGAGTCTTTTTCTACAAATATGTATTGAAAAATAAGGCATGTTATTTGGATACTTGTATTCAAGTATTTTTTTATTTGATACTAGTCGAATAGTTGAACTATATTTTCCTAAAGGGGATGGATTATGGGAGTGTGACTTGAACTATTGATTGGTCCATGCGGATCTATGATTTTATCGCCAAGTTGGAATTCACAACGCGTGTCTCCACATCCAACCATCATGTCTCCCTTTATGTAGCATAGGATAGGCGGTTTTCTTGAGGAGAATATTTTCTATGATCCCAGAATCATGTCATACATGAACAGGCTCCATAAGATCCCTAGAATAAGTGATGAGGAATGATCCAATGTTCTATTTATTTACTTTGTTTGATTTTTTTTTTTAGTAATTTTTAGTAATCTTAGTAAATTTTTTTTATAGTATGTAGATGCATTCATTTCCTTTGCATCGACCATCTATTATACTATCGGAGTTAAATAAGGGATCTAAGGAAGAGCTAGACTTTATTAGTAACAAGTAAAACTTTGTATTTTGTTTATGTAATACAATCGAGATATTGTGAGGATAAATACCAACCAAAAGATATGAGACAATCCAAAAAGCACTTGATCATGATCAAATTTGTAAGCCGACTTGGATATTGAGCATTTCTGTTGCGAACAATTATTTGCAATGAATAATGAATCGTTGAAACTGGAAATGGAATTTGATAAAGAGTTTATTACATAAGTCATTCTACATTATATATGTAGATATGTATAAAATATAGGTTTCTATGGACTATTTATGTTCTATGGATCTATTCTACGTGATTCTTTTGATTCTTGCTTTCGGCGGATGATAAAAAATTATCATGTCCGTTCTTTTGGGGATGGATCCACAAGAGTTAACCTATCCAAATAACAAAGAAACTGATTTGAATGATCTTGTATTAAGAGCTAAATTGGCTAAAGGGATGGGACATAATTATTATGGAGAACCCTGGCCCAATGATCTTTATATATTTTCCAGTAGTAATCCTGCTATTGCATGTAGTGTGGGTTTAGCGGATTCAAGTCAATGATAGGTGAACCGTGAATCCGTTTACTACTTCGGTTGGAAATATTGCGAATGGTACTTCTTTCCGTATTTCAAATGCCATACGCCCAATAAATTGGGTGTTCTTTTAATGGTTTGTACAATAGGATTATTGTGATACCTTTTTGGAGAATGTCAATAAATTCCAAAATCCATTTATGTCCAGGACATTGATTGATCGATTGCATAGCTCTTTGGTTAGGTATTGGAGCAACTTTACCTGTCGATAAATCCTCACTTTAGGTCTTTTCAAAGTTAAATACCACGACATTATAGGGAAGATCTAGAAGAGGATCTTCCTTGATACCTCAATCTTATTATATCTATTCTGCAAATATATGGACCGTGTGAGATTCAAAACTTATTCTATTATTTTTTTTTTATTTATAATTCTAAAAACTAAAAATTCGAATGGATTTAAAATGAAAACTTTTCTTAGGTAAATTGATTGTAAAATGCTTAGTAAGGTACAATATCTTTTTATATCTTCATTATTCCATTTTCATAAGATCTTCTGATTCAAAAGGTCCAATAATGTATGTATATTGGACCTTTGAGACAATTATAGGTCAGGAAGACAATTCGATTGGTCAATAAAATACATGTCAATGGAATTCCTTTTTGTTTTCTTGAGATTAGTGAATCTCTTGAAAGGAAAAAAAGGGTAGATTCCATCTTTTATTTTCCTCTAAATTCATGTACTCTTCCTCTGCATGTAGAAAAGGAATCAATAAATCAATCAAATTAAGCTTCATAAAGTGCTTCTTTAGAGTTAAACTTCCATTCGTCCATATTTAGAAAGAGTATCTCTTGTTTTCATTCCAGTCCCATAAGAATGAATACTATGATTTGTATTTTGAGCAGGCATAGATACAATATCTATAGGATAACTTCCATCATGAGATTCATTTGTGGATTTCATATGATATCCACGATCTCTCTTGATTTATAATTCAATACACAAATCATTTGGTTCTGTCAGTTAGCTATATCGTAATGCGTGTCTATTGTATGCGAAGGTGGTGAGATAATATCTTGAGTGTATGTATTTAGGTCCCATGCAAATGGATGCCTAACTACATGAGATTACTTTTTCAATCTCTTTCAAATTTATTAAAATCTCATGCGATTCTTCAATACCCTCTATCATTAGAATATTCATGCAGAACATTTTGGATGTTGCACGTGTGATACATGTTCCTTCTATTTCTCCAAGTAAAGCATACTATGGTATTTGACCTTTCATAAGCGGGGAGACGACAAAACGACCATAATAAAGGCGCTGCTACTCTTGATTCAAAACATTTCCACTTTAGTGTTCGAGTGGATCCTGCTTCTTCTCTATACTATTATTTTCTTTTTGATTATTGGATTCATTGAATCATTTATTTCTCTTGGAATCACTTGAATTATTCTTTCTACACACATCTTTTTTTTTTTGACATCCATTATGCGGCATGGGTGTTACATCACGTCTGAAACTTAATAGCATCTCATTTCTCAGAATGGCTCGTAATGCGCATCTCTTGACACGGACCCTTTATCATAACTTCTGCTCGTTGCATACCCTGATCAACTTATGATTCAACCTCACAAATGGTAACGTACCAAAATATAAACTTATCTTATAGTAAAGAAGAAATGAAAGAAATTCAATAATTGAGGAATTCAATAAATAAATTACAAATTCCATTTTATTTTCAATTCAATGAAAAAACAATTCAAACAAATAAAGAATAATAAAAATATCATATGTAATTCATTCATGAAAGTGGATGGAGAGATGGTATTTTATCAGATTTGACAAAGACCAATTGTTAGTTGGAATGAATTATTGTGTTTATTTTGTTTCTACTTCTTTTCTATACAAAACAAAATCAAAATGGAATGTGTATTTTATACAGACTGAACCATAGACCTTCTGTAAAACAGATCGATTATTATCGAAATGATTGAGCTGTTTCAAAGACCAACATACATTTTGTTGCATTGGGCTCTTTCATCAAGATGTAAAGATCGGTTAGTTCACCATATTTTTCTTTGAAGAAGAAGAGAATGAGATGGCTCCATGTTCGATTCATTATTTGTATCACGATCTAGGAATACCAAAGTGTTTCAAAGAAGGGTGACCATTAGTTCTTCTAAATCAACTAAGTGAAATGTAGTCTCTATCGCTCCGCAAGATTCAAATATGAAACTTCATACACCTCAGCTCATAGGGCGAAAAGAGGTTCTTTTGAGATTCTTATACTCATTATGCCATTGAATGAACCCGGGCATTTACCTTATAATGGCAAGTTCTATTTGATTGACAATTCACTGACCGGATCAAACCAACTTTGTGAGGCTATTTTTCTCTTGTTCTCTCAAATATACGGAGTAAGACATAGTACTGCATAGTTCCACTCTACAAGAACTCTGAATCATTCTCTTGAAGCTCATCCTCTTTATGATAAATGATCCATTTGCCCAAATGACCAATAGGGAAATCCCAATTCAGTGGGCCTTTTGATACAATCAAATAGATTGCCACAAAGGCGCCATATTCTAGAGCCCAAACTATGTGATTGAATAAATCCTCCTATCTGTTGCGGATCGAGGGCCCCTTCCCCTTCTTCAAACTCCGATTATATTTTCATATAGAAATCCCTGATCAACGATAGAACAAGATCCATTTTGCATCATATCTAACTGATTCCTTGGTTCGGACCGAAGTAATGTCACTCGATTATTATCAATCAATATTTTCATCTGAGGATCCGAGCGAGCACCTTCTACTTCTAATAGTAATAATAGTAATAGGCCTATGAACTCAGAATCATTCTCAACGAATCCATAAGAAGTGATCCAATTTTTTCATCGTGTCTGGATGAAGACCAAAGATCTTGAGCGACCGATCCGGCAGAACAACTCAAAAGATAAAGAAGTATCGTGAATTTCTTCATGCTCGTTCCAAGTTCAAGTATCATTTGTACAAATAAGAATCCCTACCTTACATGATTTCTTCTTCATATAGATAGATATAGAATCTATGGGGCAATTACTTAGAAGTACATTTTGTGTAGCCTTTCCTATCTGATAGAAAAGGATCCCATGATCCTAACCGATCTTATCTGGGATCGAAAATCCCAAGTTTTTCTATGAAGAGCTGATCTAATTGTATTAGTTTCTATAATGGATTTCTTCTGTATAATACTAATTGATAGGGCCTCATTAATAAGTACTACAAGATCTCGCCCATTGGAACCCATGGTTGTGGACCCGAATCTGTTAGTATGGAACATCTTCTTTTCCAAGTTAAATCCCCTAGTATATGAAAGAATGAAAAGTGCTTTGTTGTTGTGGAAGAAGAAGCCTTCGTATCTTAATGCATGTATGAATTTATTCGGCTATTAGAGCGGGATCCACTTTTGGGGAATATGTGTCAATAACAAGAATCTTTCCAGTGGAACATCTTTCACAATCCCTGAGAGATAGTTCTCTAGACGAGGATAAGTAATTCGACTCATTCACATGCAGATCATGAATGTTTGGAATCCATATTATGCAAGGAGACATTGCTTTTGCTAATTCAATTGAAGGGTTTTATCAAATCGGTCTATTTTCGGCGTCATACAAATAGTTAGCACATTCGTCATAGTTAGCAGCTCAGTATCAATATCAAGGTCATCATCACTATCATCAATATCGTCACTATCATCAATATCGATATCATCAAGAAGATAACCTTTGGCTTGTCATCCAGGAACTTGTTCGGAAATACCGTAATGAAAGGAACATAGGAGTTTGTTGCTAGGTATTTGACCAAACAGGATCGTCCAGTTCCTATAAAACCTATCACTAAAAGACCTCTAGAAGGGGATAGGGCTAAGCGGAGCGAAAAGGGTTTTCCATGAGGAGATGGGGAAGGGGAATGAAAACTATCAGCCACACGAGGTTTGTGAATAAGTGATTGTCGATAATGAGCAAGAAATATCCATCTTTCTGCTAACAGGATCTATTGAACTCATAATTCATTAGATCCTTTTGATGAATGTCAACTAAGTATCGTAAAGGAAATTGATCCCGGTTGTTCAATCATTTGATAACCGAGTCATTCTTTGTTAAATGATCACTATGAGTCAGACTCAATAGGATTTGATCAATCCTTTTTCTGTCGTTAAGGTGGAGAAGAATTCTCTTTCTTCATCATCAATCGAATCACTGTTCGCGAGAATTCTATTTTCTCATCAATCCAATCACCGTTCACATTTTTCTTTTTCTTATCAATGAATAGATCTCTTTACTTGTACGACTTAGATGTCGTATTTCTCAAAAAAATGATTCGATTGATGGGATTTGATCGATGAGATTGATCTTCCAATATTTCTTCTTAGAGATTGATTTGACCCCATAAGCGGGACCACCACCCAATAGCATGTTGCCTCGAAGCAGAACCCGTATTTCTTCCAGAGAATCTCCTAATTGTTCCAGAACAACTAGAAAGAGATTCTTTAACCAGAAAGGATTCATTTCAGATGTAGGATACCTATCCAGAAGTTTTCGAGATTCCATCATGTATGATGGAATCATCAAAGATTTGATCTTTTCTAACTCTGTAACTCACTAGAGGCTCGGGAAACAAGAGAAGATGTATACGAACGAGATATCCAAACAAGAAGAAGGAAAAATATGGAATAGAGGAACTCCCGAGCATTTGTTGATCTCAAATGTGTCTGTATCAATGGAACGGGTGACTCATTATTTTGATGAATCATTTCGTCGAACAGAAGAAGATTCTGTAAATATTGACTCAAAATCTCACTTATCAGAGTCCATTGTGGAAGAATCTTCAGAATGGTGATATATCTGATCCATGCATCATATCATGAAAATGGATACAAATTTTGACTACTCAGTATCGGCAATGGGTCTGAAAGAGTATCTAAAGAGTGAAATTGAGATATTTGCACTGTCGTAAGGAACCATTGCATATATGTTTGGAACAGATTCCATTTTGAGACACTATCTCGTTGAAAGGTTCTATACATCTGCCCTTTCTCAACGCATTTCATTAGACAAAGACTCCGTTTTTTCCTCTTTTCAAATGGTAAATACTTCTCAGAACATGGAATGTGAATCGAACCCATGTTTAAATTGAAACTGAGATACTGATGCAAGTTATTCCCTTCTGAATCAGATAGATTCATATCTGAAAGAGGCTGACAATAAGTTTTTCCAAATTGACTATTTGTTCCTCTGTTAGAGGTGTTGAAGAAATGTCTGCGATCGAGTAAATAGCTCCACGAACAAATGGATCGGATCAATTGGAAAATGGAAAGATTTGTACGATTTGTACAAGTTATACATTTCATCACCACTTTGTGGGAAATCGTTAGGTATGAAGATGTCGATACCTGACTCGATTGGTGAAATAGTCTCTCTCCAAAAGAGATATTTTTTTACCACGCACAAAGAAAAGATTTTGTTGCGAATGGACAAGATATTGAGGAATTTTCCATATGTAAGATCATAATTATTGATACGGGTCTTTTCCACATCAAAGGGGAATCTTTTGTTACAATAGAACCGAAGTGATGTCATCATTCAAGAATCGAAGTCGATTTGCTTTATAAAAGAAGATATCAAAGAACTTCTATGAAATGGTTTCACGATTCAGCCAATTATCTCGATCGTGGGATATCATTGAAATAGGAATCCGTGTTATCAAAGGATTTCCTGCGATTCTTTCTAGTATGGAATGAGTCAATCACCCGCTTTGGTATCTTTTGAAAAAATGGTAATATTGTTCCTCCATTGATCAAGAATTTCGTCTTTGGGAAGTATCATGATCATCCAATAAGAAGGGTTTCAATTTCTTCAAATGAACGATTTGAACACCTATGGATTCTAACAACTGATTGTAGAGTTGATCATTCGGACCTTTCAATTCATAGATGTGGATCTCGGACCTATGAATGGGGATATTCCGATACTCACAAAAAAAAGAGAAGTGACTTGGACAAAAAGAAATGAAGTGGCTTATACAAATCTTCTTTGTCGATAGCCTCGGACCAATCAATCGAATATTGATTAATACGTAATCGATCGAACACTACTTGCACTACTTGAAAAGGATTCTTCTATTCAGAAACGAAATGTTCCAAATGTTCCTGAAAATTATTGCTCCCATTGGACCATTTGTATCTATATGCACCAGGATCCTGATTCATGGATCTCTCAGTTCGAGAAACAAGAAGATCAAACCATTTCTTCTGACTCTTTTTCAAATTCGATAAATGTTGGTTGATCGTATATTTAATTATAGTTATATGATTCGAGTATCATTTCTATCTGATCCCTTTGAATTCCATATTCGAAGTTGCGATCGGATCTATTCATTAAAAGAATCGATTCGATACATTTCTTATGTACCCATAGGTGCTATATTGAATTTGAATCAAATTTCGGATCAATCTATATTGATTGACTGCCTCCATTATATTGTTGCTAGCAAATACCACTGTTTTTAGTTTGGGATCTTCCAACTCATTCCCGTAGTAGATCCGGACCAATTTTTTTTCTGATCCTTCAAGAAAAAGATTCATTCTCCTCATAAAAGAGGAGGTAGAACCAATAAAGATTTCTTTTTCGATTCATCTCTAGAGTTGAATACCTCATTCAAGAATTTTTTTGATCCAACCGTAGGAATCAATAGAAAAGGCAAATCCCTGAAACACCAGATCGGTTATTGATAGAATGAATAGATCCGCCATTCCCGGGAATCTCTCTTCTGATTCAAAAAAATCATGTGTAATGTGTATCCCCCTTTGTTCCGGTCATGGAATAGATGAAAGAAATCAAAAAATGGATTTTTGTTCAAGAATGAAATCTTATTGGAGCTGTCCATATCCGGTTCATCCTTGGAACCAGATCCGGGATGTGATATGGTTCCGAAGGATGAATTGATACGGTATCTTGTAAATACATAATTATCTTGAATATATCAACCATTTCTTTATTTTCCGCCTGGAAGGGACAAAAGAAACATCTTGTTTTTCTTCAACAATTTATGATCTCTAGTGGACCTCTCGGATTCGAACCCAGATGAAGTTTTGACCATCAGAGAAAAAAAGAATGAATGGATCTTGTAGGATTCCCAAGAAATTCTTCGATTTCTTCCAGAAGCAGATGATTATTCATCCGCTTCTCAGGTTATAGCCAGGACATGGAGGAAGATCCAAAAAGGCATTTCGGGAATCGATCTGATTCTATCTCTGTTCGTTCCGTTTGAAGAAAGGAAGGATCCCAAAGAATCGATCTCTCTTTTTAGTTCTTTGATCTGCATTTGATAATCAAGTCGATGTGAATTCTCATTTATAACTGAAAGAGAATCTGGATTGATCAACGAAAATCCTTAGAATCATATTGAATATTTATACATTCCGTACCTTGCTAAAAAACCGATCCTTGTTTTCCAACCACACATTGTCTAACCAAATCCAATTCTCTCGAGACGTTCCTCCAAAAAAATTCGTGCTGATTCTTCCCTAACGAAGAGATCTTGGCGGAATTGCCACATATGAAATTGAGCACAATTTTGCAAAGATACCCGTTTCTCGGGAAGGTTTATGAATGCCCCCCCCTCATTGGACGTGAAGGTTTCCTCTCATCCCTCAAGTAGTTAAACCAAATAAAGAAAAGGGTTCTTCTTTTTTTTTAAACTTTGTTTGAAAACCAGCTACTCTTTACTCAAGTTCCCAATAAGGACCTTTCATTGATTCATTCTTATCTTATTTTATATTTTATTATATTTTCTTTTGACTTTGCTTTTATATTAAAAAAAAAGAAATGTGAAATATTGTAGTCCTTCCCATCAAATGATGAATCCTGAAAGGAATATTTTGGGACTCGTAAAATTTCTTTGGCTATATATTGTATTGTTCTATTTGATCTTTTTTAGGTCTCTACCACCTCGATGGTTATGTGCATGATATCCTTCTTTATATATAGATAGATAAGCTCTGTAACCATGCTATATTAAACTCTTGCAGAAATTTCTTTCTCAAACAAATGGAATGTATAATTCCACAAAAGTCTTTTCATGAGGTATATCTATTCCTATATTATCATTACAGATCACCATGGATCAATTCCTTTTCTTTTGAAGTCTTGAATGCACCCATAATTACGAGCTTCATGTTCCTCCTCAGAAGATACATGTCGGTAGGGGCATCCCAATCAAATTAAATGGGATGACTTTCGGTCTAAATGTCAAATGAAAATTTTGATCAAATCACATGTATATATCTTGCCCTCTAATTCCCTGGCTCTAAAATATTAAATATAGGAAGGCGTTTCAAATACCACACATGAGTCACGGACATGTCAGTTTGACATATCCCATTTGGTACCTTCATTCAGAATCAACAAATTCCTCGCATTCTTCACAAAATTTGGTCTTCTTTTTCCCAATCCCTGGTAATTTTCACAAGCACAAATCCCACTTTTATGGGTCCAAAATTCTTTCACAAAACAATCCATCTTTCTCCGGTTTATTAGTTTTATAATGAAAAGTATAGGATTTTGTCACCTCTCCATATCTCTCATTGGGTAAAATTTTTTTGCCCAAGCCATGATTTGTTGAGGAAGTCCATTCAGTTGTTGAAGTTTATCTGGAATCATAGAATAGAAATTGATTAATTGAGATCAAGCTTCCTATGCGAAAGTTCTTTTCAGATACAAAATGATTCGGTTAGGGACAAAGATCGTAGTTCTCGAGCGAGCAATCAAAAGATCTAAAGCACCCTGGATTAGATCTTGTTGCTCCAATGTCGTAGCACCAAGTACTTCACGACGCTCTAATATGATCATTTATAAGTAAGCATCTCTTGTATAATATGAGCAACACCAAATCCCTCTAGAGCCCAAACTTCCATTTCTCCTACTCTTTGTCCCCTTCTTTGGCCCTCCCTCTAGTTGTTGTGTAACAAGTGTGTGCCCATTGGAACGTCCATGGATCTTATCATCAACTTGATGAATTAATTTTAGGATATAGGACTTTCCTATTAGACGGAGTTGTTCAAAAGATCTCCCGTTCTTCCATCAAATATTCGCTTTTCCGAGTATTGTTCAAATACCATGGATTTTTTTGTTTTCTTCTTGGCTATAATTGAGAAAACACTAGTTTTCTTGGCCTCTTGCTCATATCTCTCATCAAAGGTCCTATTCTATAATGTTTATTTAGGAGATCTCCCCAACGGCGAACATTCAAATATCATCCCACATTCATTCGTGAGGGGACTCTAATGGGTTGAATACCATATCAGGCGTTCCATCTTGCAAATAGGGCATATCTTGTCTAGACAAAATCTTAGAAATTATACGCTTATTCCCATGCCTTCCGGTACTTTATCACTACTTTGATTTCACATTTCGTGAAATATATACAATCTTTTAATTAGAATTGGAAACTCCCTTTAATGGATCCATCTCACATCAATAACTCGACCCCTTCCTCCTATAGGTAGTCTTAGAAGTTTCTTTTGAAGTGGATACGAATACCAAGTATAGCTTTAATAATCATCCTCAGCATATGATTTCATTTTCGAGGTGTTAATTTATCTACTAAGATATCACCTTTTATCAAGATCCCAGCATCACAATTCCATTTGTCTAAATTTTGGAGTAAACGAGCCTCTAAATGCGGATATCCTTAGTGATTCTTTCGGACCTTGGCTTGTTACATGAGTCAATTTCATATTTCCGGATGTGAAAAAAGTATAAATATCTTCATAGACCGGGGTCGCTAATTAATCTTGCATCTTCAAAATTGTAACCTTCCCATGGCATATAAGCTACTAATACATTTTTCCTAAGCGAGTTCCCACCAGTAATGTAGCCGTCGCTAATTTGTCCCTTTTAATGTATTTACCCCGTGAACACAGTTTTTTGATGCATATAAGTATTTTGTTGGAACGTTGATACATAACTAATGAAATGCTTATAGTATCCCCATTACTTGAGAAAATGATCATTTGAGTATCGGTATAAATGATTTTTCCCTTGCGTTATATAGCTGAAATCCCGAATCTAGAGCTTGGCTTTCCAATTCAACAATGCACTTCTCGGACCGAGAAAGGGGAACTGCTTACATATTAGAACTCATTAAAGCTCGATTCATCATTATGCTCGATAAAGGAATGAGGAAGCTCCAATAGAAAAAATTGGAAAGGAAAATGCTTCTAAGATGAATCTCTTCCATGCAATAGTCGTGAATTCTTGACGATATCATTTTGGAACAACTGTTGTTCTTGAATACCGATTCAATTTCTTTTACCATATAATATTCATCTCTATTTGGATAAATAAATCATCATGGAATATCAATGAACCCAATTCTTGCAATTGCTCGTGATACCTTCTTTTTAGCTTCTAAGTCTATTTTTTGTTCAAGATCCCTTTTACTAACGGAATAAAAGAATACTTTTCCCCAAAATGGGAATGGTTGAGTTATGAACTTATAATCATGGAATCGACTCGATCATCGATTATAAGTTCATTCCCGACAGGCGTAATAGGGTTATGTACATTCTTATTATGAGAAGGGTCATTCGGTATGTAAATAGATACTCGTTTACATATGGATCCCTACGTTACATTCTATTTAGGATTAGGAATAGTAATCGGACCCGCTTTTGACATATCTATCATTATTTGGGTACCCTATTCACTTCTTTGGGCTTCTCTTTCGAAAGAGGTTTGATTTTACATCTTTTGATATATAGAAGGTATCCCGGATAATTCCAATCGAATCGATGTCGACTGCCTATATGACATGACCGTCGATAGAAATACTCCAACATTCCACCTTTGTCATAGATTCCATATATCACACTAGATAGATATCATATTCATGGAATCGATTCACTTTCAAGATGCCTTTTGGTGAAATGGTAGACCGAGACTCAAAATCTCGTGCTAAAGCGTGGAGGTTGAGTCCTCTTCAAGGCATAATATTGAGAATGCTCATTTAATGAGCAATTCCATGCAATTTCGGATCTAATCAATATTGGCAGTATCTTATCTGTTGATCAGTATTCGGTGATCCTCACGACATCAGTTTGTTGGAATCGGATCACCAAATCTTGGCGATCTTCTTTATAGGAGCGTTTGGAAATCATCCGCCTGTGCGCACCCCAGTATAGGATTCCAGAATGTGCACAAGGTAGATTGATTGAAACCTCACGGTAAAATATCCACAGTAACCGACAAATAAGTACTATGCTTCACCTAGCACTTATCATTCATTGGCGGGGAGAACTTTTATGATAAAAGAGCGAAAATTAGGATAGAAGCAAAAGCACACAGACCCAACAAGATGTAATCTCCCGATATCTTGTTCTAAGAACACAAGATATTGGGGGATTCTTATCTTCAAAAATTTATATCATATAATTTAAATTCATATATATATATATATATATATATATATATATATATATATATATATATATATATATATATATATATGAATTTATGAATTATATGAATACAAAAGTCTTATCCATTTATAGATGGAGCTTTCACAGAAGCTAGATCTAGAGGGAAGTTGTGTGCATTACGTTCATGCATTACTTCCATACCAAGATTAGCACGATTTATGATATCGCCCAAGTGTTAATAACACGACCTTGATCCAACTTAAAATTGAAATTGTTCAAAGTTGAACGCCATGCTAATACCCAAAGCGGAACCGATACCATGGCCAAGCGAGAAAGAAATGTAAGGAACGGGAATTGTTGAAACTAGCATATTGGAAGATCAATCGCCAAAATAACCATGGCTACAATATTATAGGTTTCTTCCTCTTGACCAAATCAGAACCTTCATTAGACTCATTTTCGTGGTTTCCGATTAAACTAGAAGTTACCAAAGAACCATGAGAATCAATAGGAGTCAGAATACACCACGCCTAACATGTGAAATGGATGCATAAGAATGTTGTGCTCACCGGAATACAATCATGAAGTTGAAAGGGATATTCCTAAAGGCATACCATCGAGAAACTTCCTTGACCAATAGGGTAGATCAAGAAAACAACAGTACCAATGAGCGAATATGCAACAAGAATCCAAGGACGATACCCCGGAAACTAAGTTCCCACTCACACCCATGTAACAAGCTACACCAAGTAAAAGTGTAGAACAATCGTTCATAAGGACCGCCATTGTATAACCACTCATCAACAGATGTCGCTTCCCATATTGGGTAAAATGCAAACCTATAGCTGGAAGTAGGAATAATGGCACCGATATAATATTGTTTCCATAAAGTAGAGAGTAAACAGGTTCACGAATACCATCAATATCAACTGAGGGGCGAATGAAGGCAATGATAAATACGTAAGTTGCGGTCAATAAAGTAGGGATCATCAAAACACCAAACCATCCAATGTAAAGACGGTTTTGATGCGGTAATCCGATTCTGAGAAATTTGTACTTTGTCGTCTCTAAAATTGCAGTCATGGTAAGATCTTGGTTTATTCCATTTTCAAGGACTCCCAAGCACATGCATTAACTATAACTTGAGATTAGATAGATAATGAAAGGCTTGTTATTTCACGATAATATGTCTTATATGCCAATGTCAACCAATCGACATGAATATCAATTGTAATGACCAAACCTATCGTAACAATTTTAAATAAAAAATAAAATAAAGAGTTCAAATAAAACTAAAAAAGAAATATTATTTCTTTTTTACTTGGGTATGGATTGATGGGTTGCGGGACTCGAACCCGAACTAGTCGGATGGAGTAGATAATTTTTCTTGTTGCTATATAAGAAAAAGATCCTCAAACCGTTTGCAGCTTTCATTGCACCTTTCCCTATGTATATATCAATAAAAATAAAAAAGAATTACATATATTACATATTGAGAAGAAAGTCTAAGAATTTTGACAATCTCACCACGAATATGATGATATATATGATATATAATCATATATGAGCATTTCGTAATACAAATTCATGAATCTTTTTCATAAAAATGAAAAAGTATCGTGAACAATCATGAATGATCCACCGATCATTGATACGGATAATGTCCAAATACCAAATACGCTCTATGTAATCGGTAAAATAAAAGGGATCTTTTGGAGGAAGTTTAAAGAAAGAGATTGTTCTTTTTCAAAAAAAATTCTTCTAAGAATCGAACCTAATTTTAGCATAAAAGTGCATCTGTACTTTTATATTTTAGCCAAAGTTCTAGCACACGAAAGTCAAGTATATACTTTATAATGATACAAAACCGCTTTGAGGATCCAGTGATAATGACAAAGATTTCTACATATCCGACAAAATCGATCAATAATATCAATCGATAAATCGGTCCATATCGGTTTACTTATAGGATTCCCCAATACAAGTACAAAATTGAGCTTTGACAACGATCCAATAAGAGAAATAACGGGGCTATGGTATCTAATTTATTAGTCGTATTTATTAGAAATGAATTCTCTAGCATTTGATTTCTTACTACCAAAGGATTTTTTTAGTACACTTGAAAAATACCCCAAAAGAGAAGGAATAGTTGGGTAATTGCTTTATATGGATCTTATAAGGTTGAAACCAAAAGTGAAAATAAGATTGCCAAAATTCATAAGATGAAATTTCCATTTCTTCATCAGAATAAGAGTTCCTTTTGAAGCCGTAATCGCTTTTCCTTTATATCAACATAATGTATGAAAGTATCTTTGAGGAACCATAGGATCCTCTGAAAAGAATTACAACACACACGACCATAAGATATTCTATTTTTCCAAAGAAAAGTGTTCGCTCAATAAAGATTCGAAGATATTGATCGTAAATAAGAAGACTTTAAGAAATAGGAATAGATATTCAAATTCATATACATAAGAATTATGTAGAAACCAAAAGAATCTTTTCTTTTTTGAAAAGCGTAAATAGATTTCTTTGAAGTAATCGACTATTCAAATTATGATATTCGTGGAAAAACAATGGCAAGAAATGCAAAGAAGGAACATCTTTGATCCAAAGATGAAGGATTTGAACCAAGATTTCCAAATGGATAGGATGGGGTCTTAATAGATCGACACATAATTTAAATGTGATAATTTATCCTCAAAAAGGGAAATATTGAATGAATAGATCGTAAATTCGAGATTTTGGTATTCATTTTCTTCAAGGGAAGATACTAATCGTGATGAGAATGGAATTTCCGAATGACTCCAAAACTTCGATATCATTTGAGAATAAAATGAGAAGAAAAAGAATTCTTGTGACCCCAAAATCCATTTTGTTAGAATCATTCAAAGAAATCAAAGATTCTGCTACATTCGAGTAATTAAACGCTTCACAAGTACTAAACTATATGTATTGTCATAGATAATTTTCACGGTTCAAAAAAAAATCAAACTATTGAAGCTATGATAATGAACAAGTGAGTAAATATACTCAAGGAGTAGCGGATAGAGGAAGTTTTGTTGAAATCTATCTTTTCAATCTAAATATCCTTGTCATTCTGCCATTTAAATACATTTCTACTGTAAAAAAAGGGAGGCACTTCTTGTGTTATGAAATGATACATAGTGCAATATGGTCGAACGCGTATGCATATGTTGTGTTTCTCTTATACTAAAACACTATTTAGAATTTTAGAATAAACTATAATAATATATAATAATAATAGAATAAAATACAAAATAAGTAAAAAGATTATCTAAAAGTAAGAACAAATAAAGAATATATACCGAGAGAGAGCCCAATCTACGATCTTTTTGCTTTCCCTTTCTATCCAATTTTGGTTTCTTTTCCTTTTTAAATATAACTAGACTAACAATAAGAAAAAGGGTAAAGATCTTTTATTTTTGCAACCCAATCACTCTTTTGACTTTGGAAAAAGATTCTTTTTTTATCACTATACTATTTCTTAGACACATCCGTCTCCAATCCACAATAAAGAATAATTAGGATTAAAAAAAAAGAATCAATGGTCCACTCAAAATTCACAAGAGAACCTTTTCCCACATCAGGCACTAATCTATTTTAACGATAATTAGTAATTTGATCGGGTAATCATTCAAATTAAGAAATGAAGCTCGTTGGTTTTTTGTCTTATTCGATTGGAGCCATAAGACTCTATCCATTTATTCACTAGACCCAAAATACTTTATTGAACTTTAAAGATTTTATAAAAAGAAAAATTCTTGTTCTATTTATATTATGAGTACGAGAAATCTTCTTTTTCTATGATTTTATTATTTATTTATTATTTTTTTTTTACAACATGCTTTTTTTTCATTCATTACCTTCAGATCAGGTCTTATAAACTCTACCAATAGAAATTCCTTCATCCAAATGTGTAAAAGATCAAAGATCATAGAATTAAAAGCCGAAGTACTCTACCGTTGAGTTAGCAACCCGGATCAATATGAAGTGTAGATATGATCGAAATAAAAAAAATCTAGCAAACTCATTCATTTTACTAAAGTGAAGGAAAGAGCCAATAGGGAATGAAATGGGGATAAAAAGATCTATTTATATACGATCAAATTATATTTGTTTGATACACCATTGTCAATATGACTGGACTTTTTAGAAAACAAATTTAAAGAAATTATAAATTATATATAAATTTGTGTTGTATTTGAAAGAATAAAACTTTGAGCAGAAAAAAAAAGAAGTACTAAGGAAAAGGTAGAGATAGAAAAAATGTGGTTTTTTTTAATAAACTTTCTTTAATAAAAAAGAAAGGTACAATACAAATATAAGAAGGTTACCCCTCTTGTCGAGGGGGTCCACAAAATAAGGAAGAAAAAATATAAAAATATATTAAAATATATAAAAATATATTATATAAATATTATATAATATAAATATATATATATATATATATATATATATATATATATATATATATATATATATATATATATATATATATATATATATATATATATATATATATATATATAAAGAAATGAATAGAAAAGAAAAGAGGAAACTTTGAATAAAGAATTACACAAAGATAGTAACTAGATATCTTTGTGTATTTATTCATGATTCTTGTTTTTCCTTTCTTTTTTTATCAAAAGAAATTGAAATTCTTTAAAGAATTCGCCTTCCTTAAAATATCATAAACAGTTCTGGGTTGAACACCTTTTCAAGGAAATATAAAATAGCAGAACATTTGAATAAGTTTGATTCTTTATCGGATCATAAAACCCACTTTTCAAGATCTCTTCCTTCGGATCGAACATCATCAACGATCATAGATGGCTCATTGGGATAGATGTAGATAAAAGATGCCCCTAGAAACGTATAGGAAGTTTTTTCCTCATACATGCTCAAGAAAAATGATTCTAATTTTTCTAATTTCTAGATTTCATCTATATAGATCAAATAGAAATGGATCCATAAAGAATTAGACGTAATTTGAGCCTTTTTTCCTTCTTTACGAAAAGTATCATTCTTTACGTAAAAAGAAATTTCATTTGTCCTAACTCAAGTTGGATAGTTTTGAGTTCAAAGTAAATCCTTGAATTTCTTGAGTCTCTACCCTATTTTTTTTTACTCATTCGATCCAATTGTTGAGACAAGTTAAAATAGTGTTTCCTTGTTCGAATTTATAGTCTTTGCTTTGCTTTGTGAATCATTGGGTTTAGACATTACTTGATCCTTACTCCTTTTCAAAAAGGACAACATACCTTTTGTTCTTTAAAAATCATACCTAACGATTGATTCCTTTGTAATACACTCTTGATCTAAACAGTTTGAAAATTTCGATAAATTTTACTTTTTTCATTTCAAACTTGTTCAAATTTGAACCTCTCCTTTTATCTATATTTATATATAGATGATATACTTACAAAGTTGGTCTAACTTATTGATTGTCACTAACCCTAGATTATTCCCCCGATAAATGAATGAATCATTTTTGCTCGAGCTCCATCATATGCTATACCTTTCTATACCATTAGTATCTTTCTTTAGCAACCCAAGACAAATTCAGTTCCTAGCAGAACAAACTATGTCGAGACAAGAGCATCTTCATTCAGATAGAAAATGGTGGATGTCATAATCCACATCAATCATGTCCTTCAAGTCACACGTTGCTTTCTACCACATCGTTTCAAACGAAGTTTAACCATAACATCCCTCTCATTTTAATTTTGAACCGTATGCAATTGATTCAATATGGACGAGAGATGAGTTAACCGTATGCAATCTTAGATCATATATATCATTCAATAGCTATCCATTGCCATTTCATGCTTTTTCTCCCTTTGAATCAAACTTTTCTTGCCATAATGTTCCTATTTTTATCAATGATACGATTTGGATCCTAGATGGAAAAATAGAAAAAGGTACATACATACCTCCTCTTCATCAAAAGAAATGAGATTTTTGTTTTGGAGGATAGGGTACAAAAAAAACAAGAATTCACTAAATTAACCAAATTTTCGATGTGGAGGCAATCAAGAAAGCTGCGTAAGTAAATATATAACCAAAAAAAAGTGGGCTAATCCAATCCAACCAATCTTGCACAATGGAAAGAGCCACCGGCTTATCTTTCCATCGAATCAAATTAGCCAAAGGTGTAATGCGTTCATGAGCCCACGCTAAAGTTTCAATCAATTCGCCAATAGCCAGGAAATAAAGAACATAAATCCAGTAGCCCAAACAAGATATCCAAATAAGAACATCCACGCCTGACCGATAAACTATTCATACCAAAGGGTTATATCCATTGATAAGTTGTGAAGAGTTTAACCATAGATAATCTCTTAACTATCCCATCAAATAAGTAGAGGATTCATTAAATTGTGAAATGTTACCCTGCCATAATATGATGTGTTTCCAATGCCAATAAAAGTAACACATCCAATGGTATGCATCCAAATAAAATGCGTCCTAAAATCACAAGTACCTCCACGGACCGTCGCAAGGAAAACTATAACCAAATCCTTTTATCTGGCATTAACTTGGAATCACGCGCATCTAAAGCACCTTTACTAAAATCAATATAGTCATATGTAAACCCAAAGCAATAGCATGATGAACCAAGAAATCTCCGGACCTATTGTTAAGAAAAGTGAATTACTATTCTCATTAATAGCATTCAACCAGCCAGGTAACCATATGCTTCCCGCATTGAATGCTATTCGTTGAAGATAAGAGTACATCGAACCCATACGAAGTCTTGCCATGAGCAGATTGTATCCATTGGGCAAATATAGGTTCAATTAATATTTGTTTTTCCGGAGTGCCAAAAGCAAGCATGACATCATTATGAACATAAAGGCCCAAGGTATGGAACCCCAGAAATAGGCTAGCCCAACTTAAATGAGATATTATAGCTTCTTTATGATAACATTCTTGCCAATACATTATCCTCATTCTGTTCTGGATTGTAATCCCTAATGAAGAATATAGCCCCATGAGCAAAGGCTCTGTCATGATGAACCTGCGATGTATTGGTGATGAGTATATAAGCAGCTTGAGTAGTAAAGTCTTGTGCTATGAATGCATAAGGGATAAAGAGTACATGTGAGCTACTAAGGAAGTAATAACCCTAAAGAGGCTAGAGCAAGGCCCAATTGAAAATAAAGTGAATTATTTATTGTGTCATAAAGACCCTTATGACCACGCCCCCGAATTCAAGGAATATGTGCTTCTAAAAGATCTTTAACATCGTGTCCAATCCCGAAGTTAGTTCTATACACCAAGAACGAAAAAGGAATGCAATAGCTAAATGATGATGAGCAATATCGGTTAGCCATAAACTTTGTTTGGGGATGGAATCCCCAAGAAGGGTTAGAATGGCAATTCCTCGCCTTGGGAGGTACCAAATAAATGACTACTGGAATCAGGGTTTTGAGCATAAAGATTCCATTGACCAGAAAAGTGGGCCCAACCCTTGGGGATACGGCAATACATCTAAGAAATTATTCCATCTGACGTACTCTCGATGGGAATAGCGACATGAACTAAATGTCCTGTCCAAGCCAAGGAACTTACTCCAAAAGTCGACAAATGATGATTGACGAGATTCGGCATTTTGAACCAAGAAATGCTTGGTTTCCATTTTGGTTGTAACCAACTCGCTATTAAGGATATAGCAGAAAGAAGTAATAGAAAAGAGCTCCATAAAGATCCCCATTGGTGCGTAATCCGATTGTATACCACCACGATAAACACTAGAATAAGCGATATTCAGGACCGATAGCACCTCCTCTAGTAAAGGCTTCTATGGTTGACCAAAATGAGGATCCCAAATTGCATGAGCAATAGGTCTTACATGTAAAGGGTCCTGTATCCATGACTCAAAATTTCCTTGCCAAGCTACATGAAACAGATTGGACGTCCACAGAAAGATTATTGCTAACGTCCAAAGTGCAAAGCAAAAATTTTGATAAAGACGTTCTTCAATATCATCATGACTCGAAGTCACAAAGCAATACCAAACCAAATACGTAGTGGGGTCTGAGCTAAGCCTTGGATAAACCTTGGGAATCTTAATGTCAATGCCTTTCAAATCCTCCTAGCCATTATCCTACTGCAATAATTCTTGCTAAGAAGAATGCCCATGTTGTGGCAATTCCTCCCAAGGTAATGGGTTACTCCTACAGACGCCCTTGTACAATACTCAAGGCTCTAGTCAGGGAGCAACTTTAATTTGTTATGAGCCCAAATGATGGATTCAATGAGTTCTTGCCAATAACCACGGCCATTGAATAGAAACATTAAATTGAAAGCCCAAACAAAATGAGCACCTAAGAAAAAAGACCATATGCATAATGAAGAACCATAAGACTGAATTACTTGAGATGCCTGTGCCCATAAGAAATCCGAGCCATCCATTAATAGTAATGGAACTCGTGCAAAGTTCCCTCTGTGATATGAGTGACTACTCCTTGATCACTTATAGTACCCCAAACATCCGACCGCATTTTCCAACTGAAATGGAAAATTACAAATTAATTGTATTAATAGACCTAAGAATACATGATCCCAAGCGGATACTTGACATGTTCCCCTACCAGGCCCATCACAAGGGAAACGAAAACCAAGATTTGCTTTATCAGGTATCAAACGGAACTGCGAGCAAATAGAACACCTTTCAGTAGGATCAATACAGTCATGAATTGTAAATGCATGAATGTGATGAACCAAAAAATCTGCTTCCTAATGGGATAGGTAACAAAGCAACTTTGCCGCCACTGCTACTAACTCACCACCTCCCCAAGTTAAGCTGATTTTGTTGTTGCACCGGAGCGTTACGCTAAAGTATGGGTGTTTTGTACCCATTGAGCAAAGATGGGTTGTAATTGTATAGCGATCTCGAAAACATATCTTGGGGACCCTAAAGCTCATAGTATCATTATGAATATAAAGCCAAAACTGTGAAACCCTAGAAATATGCATGCCCAGTTCAAATGTGATATGATTGTATCACGGTCTAAGGACACGATCTAATAGATCGTTGTATCGAGTAGTTGGATCGTAGTCTCTTACCATAAATATGGATACATGTGCAGGCAAACTATAAGAAATCCCCGATCCACATGTGATGTGTGAACAACGAAAGTTGTAGCCATAGGTATGGATGGGGGCATGGAATACATATGGTGAGCTACAACAATGGTTAAAGAACCTAACATAGCCAGATTCAGAGATAATTGAGAATGCCATGACGTTGTTAGGATTTCATAGAGACCTTTATAGCCCTGGCGTAAATGGACCTTTATGAGCCTCTAAAATGTCTTTCAGACCATGACCAATGGCCCAGTTAGTCCTATACATATGACCTGCGATCAGGAACAGAATCGCAATAGCTAAATGATGGTGTGCAATATCACTCAACCAAAGACCCCCTGTTATTGGATCTAATCCTCCACGAAAACTCAGAAATTTTGCATATTTTGCCCAATTCAAGGTGAAAAAGGGCGTTGCTCCCTCGGCAAAACTTGGATAAAGTTGATCCAAAAGATCCCGATTCAAGATAAATTCATGAGGAAGTGGTATATCTTTAGGATCAACTCCAGCATCAAGAAATTGGTTAATTGGTAAAGATACGTGGATTTGGTGTCCCGCCCAAGAAAGAGACCCAAGTCCTAGTAACCCCGCTAAGTGATGATTCAACATAGATTCTACATCTTGGAACCAAGCCAATTTTGGAGCGGCTTTGTGATAATGGAACCAACCAGCAAAAAGCATTAACGATGCAAAGACTAATGCACCAATTATGGTACAATAGAGTTGTAATTCATTAGTGATTCCAAATGCTCACCAAATCTGAAAACCGGAGGTTATTTGTATTCTGAAACCACCGCCACATCCCCATTCAATATTTCTTGACCTACTATTTAAACTACTTTGGGTGCAATATGAGTAGGATCGCTTAGCCATGCTTCATAATTGGAAAAAGCCAATGGAAGTACATGCCACTCACCCCAAAGAAAGATAATAGAGAGTTGGCCAAAATGAGCACTAAAGACTTTTTGAGAAATCTCATCTAAATCATTGGTATGACTATCGAAATCGTGAGCATTAGCATGTAGGTTCCAGATCCAAGTGGTAGTATCAGAACCCTTATTATTCTTGAGAAATGGTTGGGTCTGGCCCATTCCGCAAATGACATTTTTATAGGATTCCTGTCTATAACAATTATCGCTTCGGGTTCCGGTGAACGAATAATCATTAAGTCCTTTTCTTCCGGATAACACATACAAAGAGACCCGCCAACAGTCAAGTTTTTAGTGAAATTTTGAAAGATAGATATTTTATTTATGATTAGTCCCTTTCTTTCCTATCTTCCATCCATTTATTATTTTAGTTATTTACTAGATAAATTATGATATTGAAGTCGCAAAGTGTTCGATTTATTATGACATAAATAATAGGTGCATTATATTGCCAAAGCATTTCCAGATAACGAAAAATGATTTTTTGCAACCTAGCTTATTTCCATTTAGATTCTAAATGGCGAAGTGCCCATATAATGAAAAACTAGAATATAAATAGCTAAATAGAATATAGAAATCTAGTTTCTTTTATCTTTTATTTTCTTTTTTTTCATTCTGAATTATTTTCATTTTAGACTTCATAAGATTTATCAAAATAGCTTTATTAGTTCTATGCTATATGGTATCTGTAGCATTTATCCTTATGAGATACAGTAGAAAATGTACAAAATCAAATGATTTTCTAAATTTAGAAAGAAAGGATATAATAAAATTCTTGATTGCATCTTATCATAGAACGATTTCTTTAATTTGATTGCTGATCCAAAAAAAGAGAATGGTCTAATTCAAAACGCCGTTATTTTTAACCAATTATGTGCTTCAATATAATTCCCTGGAGTAAGCGCTATAGCTTCCAATACTCAGCAGCTTGATCGAACCAAGCCTCCGCAATTTCCGAATCACCTTGTAGAATGGCTGTTCTCCCGGTCGGAATAGGTTAGTAAATTCCTCCCTTAGAACCATACTTGAGAGTTTCCTACCTCATACGGCTCAGCAATCGATTCTTTTTGCTTCCCATCTTCTCTTAATCTATCCTATGTTAACTGAATTAAATTTCTCATCAATCTATTCTATTTTCTCTTGGGTTAACCAGAAGATGTTTATTGCATAAGTTTCCAATTCTAATTTGGATCAATGATTAGTTTTATCTTTTCTCCCACCTTGAAGAATGAAGCATAGATAGCCCCCGATATCGTTAGAATTTTCTGAAAGGTAACTATCTCGGTTTCATATTTCATATATGGTATATGATATTTCTATTTATATAGAATCTTTGAAAAGACTTTCCTCCGTTAAGAAAAAGGACTTACTATCTTTGGGATCTGATGCTACAATCACGGCTCAATACTTTAGTAGATCGAGTCTATTACATAAGTTGATTTATCACTTTTTTTATCACATATCATGATATAAGTAAGCAGTTCTGAACTGTATTTACCAAAGAATAGTTTACTAATGGATCTTTACGGTGCTTTCTCTATCAATTCGACTCTTTCTCTTTATCCATAGAGTATATAGTATATAGGCCATACCTATTTCTTCCGATTTTTTTGGTTCTCGTGAAGTCTTTTTCCTTGCTACAGCTGATAAAAATCATTACTTTGGATGATTCATATGTAGAAAGCCTATATTTTTCTAGTATTTACTAGACGATTCAATCTTTTTTTCTTTCTATAGTGAAGATAGTCGCACGTAATGACAGATCACGGCCATATTATTAAAAGCTTGTGGTAAAAATGGATTTCATTCTAGTGCTCAAAAATAATATTCCAAAGCTTTTGTATGCTCTCTGTTGCTTGTGTGTATATTACCTATGTTATAGTTATAGAGTATATAACTTCAATCATAGGGATCAATGGTCGCGTAGCTTCATAATAATTGTAAAGCTTCGCATAATTTTCTTCGGATTGATGACATCCGTTATCGTTCATTCTAGTAAAAGAATCTGTTCCAGAACTGCACGTGAGATTTTCATCTCATACGGCTCCTCCCTTCTGTGCATAGTACTAAGAGGAATAATTCATGTAATCAAAATTTCACTATTCTCATTATTATTATTAACTGACAAGCTGGTATTTTTACAAGAAATTTCTAGCCAACCTTCCCACAAGAGATTTTTTTAACACCAATCAGATTAGTGATATTAGTGCTAGATAGAAATGATAACTCTAAAGATTTATTTGTACGCTTACGATTTCCGTGAATTAGTCACTTCAACACTTTGATGGTTATACGGGTATCAAAAGTAATGAATGGGATGGATCTTTGTTTTCCTAACCATTCTTTTAGTCCTCGATACGACAAGGAAAAGGTTTATTTATAACAAAGTTTTTGTGTTGTTGATTCCTAGGTGTGCTTTTTTCCCGATGCCACCTATTGGTACTAAATGAAGTAGTATTGACCTCCAATACAGAACGATAGATGTAACCTTTAATACTAAAATCGATAATTGAAGCATCTAAGGCGCATCAATCGAGGATACACCAGAAGGAATTGCTCTATCTCTAAACTTCACCTTCACCAAGCGTAGGTTTCGTTCACTAATTTATTTTTTTCTATTCCTAACTACGTTCTTTTTCTCGTAAAACTGAGAGGTAAAAAAAAAAACAAGAAAAAATCAAATCGCACCATCTCTGTAATAGGTAAATGCCTTTTTTCTCAAGTTCGGAATTATTATATAACAATTGAAGAGGGTCTTATCAATAAAATTTCCATTGATTGGAGATCTAGGCATAATTAGCAATTCATTCTATAATTATTCTCATCCTGGGAAAACGATCCCACAAAAAAAGGAATTGTATGCAAAATAACATAAAACAGACTAATTGGAAAAGATGCGGTGTCACTTTTTGAACAAAGATGAAATGAAATAGTTGAATCAGATTCAATTTCATTCAAATTTCGTAATCTACCAATGACTATTACTATTTCATCTAAGTTTAATAACCAAATTTCTTCTTATGGAACCATCGTCATACATGTACTACAATTAAGATGAAGGACTCGCTATTCATTTGGGTTTTGGTCAAGAATAACATTCTGTAGGAGAGATGGCAGTGGTTCAAGTAGCATTGGAACTGCTATGTAGACTTTTGTTTACCGAGGGTTCAAATCCCTCTCTCTTCGTTTCTTTTCATTCATCAACGTTACCAACTACAATGTATCAAATAAAATAAGAATTGATATCATTATTCTAACGGTAAGACCCTTATTTAATAGACATTCTCTATCCCTAATTAATCCCTGTGATAGGTAAAAGAAATACAAATAGAAATCTATTGAAAAGAAGAAAAAAGATCCTATTGCCAATCCTTTTTGATACGTGAATGAGACAGGGCACAAGGTACTCTATTTACTTCAAATAAAAGGAGTCAAAATTGGTATGAACCTTGCTTTTGTATTTTCGTTAGAATCAAGTCTGACGGGAATAATATATTCTACGACCAACAACTCATTTATTTTAAGACCGATCCATTTACTATCTATTATTTGATTTACAAATCCTTTATATTGTAAGGAGTCAATAGTCAAATGGTTTGGCAATTCGTAGGGGATGAAATAAGATAATTTTGAATCGAAGCTTTCGATCTTTCTTTATCCTTCGTAATAATAATATCTCGATTTGCAACAATAACTTGGTATATCCACTATACGACCATTCACTAAGATGTGTCTATGGTTAACTAATTGTCTGGAATGGTCGAAGCCATACCTAATCGAAAAAAGGATGTTATCCAAACGCATCTCAAGTTGTTGTAGTAAAACCTAGCCTGTTGACCCTTTGGCTTTTCCAGCAATATGCACATATTTAAGTAATTGTCGCTCTGCACCACCATAATGAAAACGCAATTTCTCTTTCTAAACGAATACGATATTGTGATCTTTTCCAGATAATTGGGTTTGAAGATCACTGGATCTGGGTCTTTTACTAGTTAGTTTGGTAAAGCTCCCAGCGTATTTTTTTTGAAACGAGGTCCTCGGTAAGAGACATATAAAGGCTCCATTTTGATTAGCTTTCATTTGAAAAAAAATATAAATTCAGACTGAACTAAAGGACCAGAAAGCAAAACTCAATTTACTAAAGTCCTACAAAGAATAAAAGAAATATTATCAATATTCGATTTCCTATATATATATATATACATAGGAAATTCAAACGAAGGTTACGTTTTCCAATTTCTCAGAGATCTAATTGATCTATTCAACTTTTTTATTCATAGCTATGACTGCAAGTTACCATGACATAATAGATCGGTGACTCGACATTTAGAAAGAGAGTAGAGATTTTCAATCATGGAAAGAAAAAATCGATAAAGAAAAAGAGCCGGCTATCGGAATCGAACCGATGACCATCGCATTACAAATGCGATGCTCTAACCTCTGAGCTAAGCGGGCGAATATAAGAGCAATAGTGTATAGGAATACAGTAACTATCGGATCTTAGCTATTACCTAGTGATTCTTCTTCTTTTTTTATTTCATTTATTGATTATTTAAATTTATTCTCTTTTTTAGTTATATGTTATATATTTTTTGTTATATATTTTATATTCTATTTTGATATATACTAGATCTAAATAAAAATTCTATTCCATATTCATATATATGAATATGAAATATCAATCTATCAATGAAATTCTATTTTTATATTTTGAAATGAAAAAAAAAGAATAAATATCGACCGTTCCACTACTCCAAGCTGCACTGTAAAAATGAAGGAGGAAAGGCATATATATATATGTGGTATATATCTATCTATATTGAATTGCGGATACATCAACAGATAAAATCATTTCGTATTGAAACAAATAAGGTTCATCCAATAGAGATGAAATGATAGAATATAGAAAAGAGGGTGGGCAAAAAAGAAAATAGCAGCATACACTTTTTCAATATAGGAATCATCACCTAATGAATTAAATAGTGTCAAGATAAATGAAAGAGTTGGATGGAATTCCAACTGGATCCTTGTCTCAAAGGAAAGGGGATATGGCGAAAATTGGTAGACGCTACGGACTTGATTGGATTGAGCCTTGGTATGAAAACCGCTAAGTGGTAACTTCCAAATTGAGAAACCCTGGAACTAAAATGGGCAATCCTGAGCCAAATCTTTGTTTTGAGAGAAAAAATGATGGAAAATGAGAATAAGAAGGGATAGGTGCAGAGACTCAATGGAAGCTGTTCTAACGAATGAAATTGACTACATTACGTTAGTAGCTAAAATCCTTCTATTGAAATTACAGAAAGGATAACTTTATATACCTAATACATACATATACATATTGACATAGCAAACGATTAATCACAACCCAAATCTTAGATTGAATCCTATTCTGTATCTCTATATATGAGATATGAAAATAGAAATCTTCTATTTCTTTATATTATATATTTTAAAATATTTAGTATATATATTCTATTTCTATTCTAATAGCTAATAGAATTAATAGAATTGATTTCTGAATTTTATTATTCTAATTATTCTAGAATAGAATAGTAGAACTCTCTTATGAACTTAATGAAATAATATATATCCTTTTTTATATTCTTTATTTCTTTCATATTTAGATTACTATTAATATGAGTAATAGTATGAGATAAGGATCTATAGAAACCCTCTATTTCTATTATTCTATATAATTAGAATAATAGAGATCAAAAAATATATGAAAAATGGAAGAGTTATTGTGAATCAATTCTAATTGAAGTTGAAAAAGAATTGAATTGAA
>JAKCPB010000833.1:0-37500 GCA_021442155.1 Cymbidium sinense | reverse complement strand
CTTTTGTTTCATTTATTGGAACAATCATAAAAACTTTTTTGATTATGGATCTCTACCGAAATTCAATGCGTAATCTCAGCATTCAATGTGTATTCTTGAATAATCTAATTTTTCAATTATTCAACCATTTCATTTTACCAAGTTCCACGTTAGCTAGATTAGTCAACATTTATATGTTTCGATGCAAGGACAAGATTTTATTTTTAACAAGTAGTTTTGTTGGTTGGTTAATTGGTCACATTTTATTCATGAAATGGGTTGGATTGGTATTATTCTGGATACGGCAAAATCATTCTATCCAATCTAATAAGTATCTTGTGTCGAATTGAGAAATTCTATGGCTCGAATCTTTAGTATTCTCTTATTTATCACCTGTGTTTACTATTTAGAGAATGCGTCGCCTATTTTCACTAAGAAATTGAAAGAGAAAGAAACCCAAAACGGAAGAAGGGGAGAAAGAAAGGAAAGCGATGTAGAAAGAACTTACGAAATGAAGGAGATTCAACAGAACAAGAGGGATCCACCAGAAAACCCTTCCCTTTGTTCGGAAGAAAAGGAGGATCTGGACAAAATAGATGAAACGGAAGAGATCCGAGTGAATGGAAAGGAAAAAAAAGGATGAATTTCACTTTCAAGAGCACGCTATCAAGATAGCCAGTTTATGAAGATTCTGATCTGGAGACCCATCAAGAGAATTGGGAATTGAAAGAAGAGAAAAAAGAAAAGAATGAATAAAAAATTGAAACAACTTTTGTCAATTTTTTTTCAATTATAAACAATGGAATCATCCATTACGATATATAAAAAATGATAAATTAGAAAATGCTTTACGCAATGAAATGTCACAATTTTTTTTTTACATGTACAAGTGATGGTAAACAAATAATTTCCTTTACATATCCGCTTTATCGACTTTTTGAAATGGTAGAACAAAGAATCTCTTTGTACATAATGAGAAACTATATGACTTAGATCTTTATAATTCTTGGATTTATACTAATGAAAAAAAAGTGCAATTTTAATAATGAATTGACAAGACGAATCCAAATTACAGAAAAAAATGAGAGATCATCTAGTCTGGATATGCTTGAAAAAAGAACCATATTATGTGATGATGAAAAAAAAAAATGCTTTCCAAAGGAATATGATCCTTTTTTCAACGGATCATATCGAGGAACGAGAAAAAAATTAGATTCACGTGCAATCATGGATACTTATAAAGATACAGAAGATTTAGTAGAATCTTTTTTTATAAATAAGATTCATTATCTACTTCTTAATGATTCCGTAGAAAAGGAATTGATTCAGAAAGTCAAGAAAAATATTTGCAATTTGTATTTGATGTAATTACAACATATACAAAAAGACAAAAAAAATGAAAAAAAATATATTGGTATTAGACTAGAAGAAATCAATAAAAAGGTTTCTCGATGGTCATACAAATTAACCGAGAATTTGGGAGAAGAGGAAGAAGAAAATGAAGAAGAATTAGATGAAGAATATTATCAGATTCATTCAAGAAGATTCAAACGTGTGATAATTTATAATGATAACGATAATGATCGAATACCAATTCTATTTCTAGTATTTATAATAGTTCTAGTATTAGTAATAATGATAAATGATGATCAAATGGAAGAAGAGAGAAGTTACTTTGATACGTTACTCACAACAATCGGATTTTCGTCAATCTAATCAAAGGATCCATGCGCTAAAAAGGCGTTAAAACAGTTATTTGGGACCTATTTCAAGTAAATGTACATTCCCCGCTTTTTTTGGATCGTCTAGACAAAACTTCTTTTTTTTCCTCTTTTGATATAAACGATATAAAGAATCTAATTTTTAGGAATCGGATGGACAGAAAACAAGAATCAGAATTCACAATTTCCTATTTTGAAAATGAAGATACAAAAGAAAAAAAGGATAAAGAGGAAAAAAACTATAAAAATGAACAGATAGAAATATCAGAAGCTTGGGATACCTTTATATTTACTCAAGTAATAAGAGGTTTGATGTTAGTAACCAATCTTTTCTTAGAAAATACATTATATTGCCTTCATTAATAATAGCCAAAAAATTTTCCGTATGTTATTATTCCAAATTCCCTAGTGGGACGAGGATTTTAAGGAATGGAATAGAAATGCATATTAAATGTACCTATAATGGTGTTCAATTAAAACGAATTTCCCCAAGATTGGTTAATAAATGGTATTCAGATAAAGATTCTATATCCTTTCTCTAAAACCTTGGAGAAAATCTAAGGCACGATCTCATCATATAAATATAATGAAAAAAAAGAAAAAAAAATTTTTGTTTTAACAGTCTGGGAATGGAAGCGGAACTTCCCTTTGGTTTTCCTCGACCTTTTTTTTTAACCTATTTATAAAGAACTCAAAAAATAAAAAAAAGCAAAAAAAATATTTTACAAGTTCTAAAATTTTTCAATAAAAAATAAAATCCTTTTAAAAGTTATAAAAGAAAAAAACAAAAGGAGTCATAAAAAGAGTTCGAGTTATCAACCTAATAATGAAAAAACTGGAGAAAGTAAATCCAAATTTCTTATTTGAATTGAGGATAAAAAAAGTATATGAACCGAATGAAAAAAAAAAGATTTCAAAGAAATAATAAGATTCTTCGAGAATCGTTCGTTATATAAATCGAACAATGGATTGGTTAAATTATTCACTAATAGAAAGAAGAATTAAAGATCTTTCTGATAAAACAATCAAAATCAAGAATCAAATTGAACGAACCGCAAAAGACAAGAAAAAAAAAGAAATAGTTATAATTTATGATAATAAAAGATCGGGATCACAGAAACATTTTGGAAAAAAAAAGAAGAATATCCGATTAATGCGTAAATCACACTACTTTATTAAATCATTCATTGAAAAAATCTACATAGATATTTTGCTATGTACCATTACCATTTCTAAGATAAATACACAACTTTTCTTTGAATCAACAAAAAAGATCTTTAATAAACCCATTTACAACAATGAAATAAATAAAGAACAAGAAGGAATTGATGAAACAAATCAAAATACAATGAATTTTATTTTGACTATAAAAAGAATTGTTTTCAAATACTGATATAAAGAATAGCAATCAAAATTCCAATACTTATTGGAACTTATCTTCCTGTCCCAAGTATATGTTTTTACAAAATATCACAAAATCAATTACTTAATAAGTCTCAATTGAGACCTGTACTTCAATATCAAGGGAGCTATCCTTTTTTTAAGGATAATTTAAAAAACTATTTTATGATCCACGGAATATTTAATTCTAAATCAAGACAAAAAAATTCATACATATGTAATGAACGAATGGAAAAATTGGTTAAAAGTTTCTTATCAATACGATTTATCTCAAAAAAAAGGTCTCGATTAGTACCTAAAGAATACCGAAATAGAATAAATAAACATTGTATGATTAAAAACAAGGAATCAAACCAATTGGATTTATATAAAAAATATCAATTCATTTATTCCATGAAAAAAATGACTATGCAGTAAATTCATTTATGAGTCAAAAAAACAAATGGAAAAAACATTACAGATATGATCTTTTATCTTATAATTACATAAGCCTCCCTAATTTATACACTTCTGAATCAACATTAGAAAGAAACGGGGACCAAGAAATTCCATATCATTTCAATACATTGAAACCTGAATTATTTTATGTATTAGTAAGTAGTAATGATTATGAAAAAGGATATCTTATTGATAGATAGAAATAGAAATAGTTTGGATAGAAAATATTTTGATTGTAGAATTCTTCATCTTTGTTTTATAAAGAATATTGAGATCTGGGCCAATGCACATATTGGCATCAAGATTCATAAAAATACTAAGACTGAAATTAATAATTTAAAAAAAATGAAAAAAAAGATCTTTTTTTTTCATTCCCATGCAATCAAAAAAGGTTCTATCATACGGCATCAAATCATGATACTATATCCAATCTAGAAACTTGGTTCTTCCCAGAATTTGTGCTACTTTTTGATGTATATAAGATTCAACCTTGGATCATCCCAATCAAATCACTCCTTTTTCATTTTTCTATAAATGAAACAAGTAAAAACATTAACGTAAATCCAAAGAAATCAAAAAAAAAAGATCTTGAATTAGGAAATTCCAAGGTTGAAGAAGATTACGCAAGATTCAAACTAAAAAAGGATATAAAACAATATAAGAGCAAGAATGAAACGGAACTAGATTTTTTTTTGAAAAAATATTTCCTTTTTCAACTAAGATGGGCTGATCCCTTGAATAAGAAAATAATGAAAATATCAGGGTATATTCTCCTACTTAGACTGATAAATCCAAAGGATATTGCTATATCTTCGATTCAAAGAGGTGAAATAAATCTAGATGAAATTCAAAAGGACCTAGTTCTTGCAGAATTGATAAGAAAGGGAATATTTATTATTGAACCAATTTGTCTATCTATACGAAGGAACGGAAAATCTATTATATATCAAACTATGGATATTTCATTGGTTGATAATAAGAAACACCAAACAAATCCAAAATACACAAAAAAAAGATATATTGATAAAAAGGAGGTTGAAAAATCCATTGCACGACACAGCAACATATTTTTGAGTGGAGACAAAAATCATTATGATTTACTTATTCCTGAAAATATTCTATCTCCCAGACGTCGTAGAGAATTTCGAATTCGAATTTGTTTCAATTTGCCAAATTTTAATGTTGTGGATAGAAGTCCAAGATTTTGCAACGAAAACAAAATAAGAAAATGTGGGAAATTTTTCAATGAGAACAAACATATTAATACAGATAGAAAAAATCTCATTAAATTCAAATTGTTTCTTTGGCCCAATTATCGATTAGAAGATGTAGCTTGTATGAATCGCTATTGGTTTGATACCAATAATGGCAGTCGTTTTAGTATGTCAAGAATACATATGTATTCACAATTCAGAATGAATTCAACCCCAATGAAAAAAAAAGATTTATAGTGGATTAATTTATTAGGTAGATTATAACACGTGTAATATTCTAATACATGATGCTAATTTCATAGTGTATTAATTTTCACTAGGAAGAGCGGAATCCTTTTAAGTAAAATCAATTGTTCTAGTTCCTGAATACATATATGTTTTGTATATTTGGATCAAATATACAAAACATAAACCACATAAATAAAAATAAAAGTAATGAATAAATATAATAAAATACAATTTTGATGTATACTAGATAAAAATAACTGGCCTAAGAAATATTATTATTTTTCCCGATCGGTAAAATTCAAAGAAAAGAAAAATAGAAACTTTAATTTATGGTCAAAAAATCATTGATCTCTTATTACACAAGAAGAAAAGAAGAAAATAGTGGGTCTGTTGAATTTCAAGTATCCCATTTCACCAATAAGATACGGAGACTTACTTCACATTTACAATTGCACAAAAGAGATTTTTTATCGCAAAGGGGTCTACGAATAATTCTGGGAAAACGTCAACGATTATTGACTTATTTGTCAAAGAAAAATAAAATGCGTTATAAGAAATTAATAGATCAGTTAGATATTCGGGAACCAAAAAACTCGTTAATTAAATTTGAATTTCTTCTTTGAGTTTCTTATTATTATCCTTGTTCCTTTTGATTTTTTAATTCTTTTTCTTAGTTCAGTATTTTCTTTTCTTTTTTTAGTTTTGAGAAAGAAGAAAAGGAACAAGAAAAATAGAATGCAATATGATAATATAAAAAAAAATAAAAAAGAATAAAACGGAATAATAAGAAAATCTTTCTTTCTTGAAACATATGCATATGGAAATTCTTATCATGATTCATTAACTAATGTCTAAATCTTTCTATTTATGAATATAACCAGTATTTTATTGAAGGCTTAAGTTATTGCTGAACAAAAAGAATTTTTGATTCTATTCATTAGAATATTCTTATTATAAGGGATGAGATCCATTCGGAAGTGCTTTTCTTATTCTAGAATTTTATTGGTCGAATTGAGGACCTCCAACATCCAGTTTATCTTTACATTGTATTTACCTAGGGTCCAAGGAGAGCAAGAATACTAAACTAGTCCTTACCTTACATTTCTTTGTGGCCATAAAGGAGCCTTATGAAGCTTAGGTTTCAATGGTTTTGGAATACGATGGGAGCAGTGATGTTATCATCGACTAGAATTATCTAACAGTTCAAGTACAGTTGATATAATTGAGGCACAGTCCAAATATGGTTTTGGGGGATGGAATCTGTGGCGTCAGCCCATAGGATTTCTAGTTTTTCTAATATCTTCTCAGAATGTGAAAGATTACCTTTGATTTACCAGAAGGAGGAGGAATTAGTAGTTATCAAACCGAATATTCAGGTATAAAATACGGATTCTTTTATCTTGCTTCTTACCTAAATCTATTAGTTTCTTCATTATTTAAAAAGTTCTTTATTTAGGTGGGTGAAATTTTTCTATTCACATATATCTCTTACTGAACTTTAGAATAAAATGTTTAGAGTCTTTGTAATAGCAATTAGTATCTTTATTACATTAGCTAAAGCTTATTTGTTTCTGTTCATTCCTATCACAACAAGATGGACTTTACCTAGGATGAGAATGGATCAATTATTAAATCTTGGATGGAAATTTCTTTTACCTATTTCTCTAGGTAATCTATTATAACAACTTCTTTTCAACTTGTTTCACTATAAAGTAGAAATAAAAAAGTAGAAATAAAAATAAGAAATTAAGAGAAAACAATAATGAATATTCTATATTTCTAACTTATCTCACCCAAGAAACATAAACATCAATCTTATTGATGGATATCTAAAATATGTTACCTATGATTACGTTCATGAATTATGGCAAACAAACAATACGCCGTACATTGGACAAAGTTTCATAATTACCTTATCCCATACAAATCGTTTACCGTAACTATTCAATATCCTTATGAAAAATCAATCACATCAGTGTTTTCGTGGTCGAATCCACTTTGAATTTGATAAATGTATTGCTGAAGTATGTGTCGCGTATGTCCAATAGACCTTCCAATTGTTGATTGGAAATTGGAAAAGATATTAAGAAAAACAACGCTTCATTATAGTATTGATTTTGGTGTCTGTATATTTTGCGTAACTGTAGTATTGTCCAACAAACTGTTTATCAATGACTAAAAAATATGAACTTTCCACTTATGATCACGAATTGAATTATAATCAAATTTCTTTAGGTTACACAATAATTGAAGATTATAATTCAAACAGTTATGGATTCAACAAATCAAATGAAAAAGAAAAAACCCCTTCCTTGGTTCAAGAACGATTACCAATTACTAAGCTTTGGTTTAGAATAAATTAGAATAAAGTAGGATTAGCCAAAAAATTTTATTTTATCTATCTAATGATATCCATTTTTTTCATTCTTTTTCATTCAATTAGAAAGGTCTCATATAAAAAAAGAGTTCCTTTACTGAATCCTTAGTAAGGTCATGAAATATTTTGACTTATTTATTTATCTTTTATTAAATGGATTTACCTGGACCAATACATGATATTCTTGTAGTATTTCTGGGATGTTATTATATTAGGAGGTCTGGGAGTAGTATTACTTACCAATCCCATTGATTCTGCCTTTTCATTTGGATTGGTTCTCGTATATCCTTATTCTATATTTCATTGAATTCCTATGCTGCCAGTTCCTTATTTATGAGCCATAAATGTATTAATCATATTTGTTGTGATGTTCATGAACGATTAATATTCCAATGATTCCTATTTGTGGACCATTGGAGATAGAATCACTTCATTTTGTACAAGTATTTTTTCATTAATGACTACTATCCCAAATACGTCATGGTAAATTTTTCGGACTACAAGATCAAATCAAATTATAGAAAAGGACTTAATAAGTAACGTTCAACAAATTGGGATTCATTTATCCAGATTTTTATCTTCCTTTTGAACTCATTTCTATAATTCTTTTAGTTTCTTTGATAGGTGCAATTACTATGGCTCAATAATCTAATATCAATAATCTAGTCTAATAAGAACTTCATTCTTGAAATTTCAAGAATGAAAATGGATTGAATCTCAATCTACTATGAATATCTTCTTTGTCAATTCTTCATTCTAGTCAATTGAATCTCAATGAATATCTTCTTTGTTCTGTAATTCTTCTATTCTAGTCAACTGAATCGGTTTAATTTTTTGTTCTCATATTGAAATGAATTGAGATAGATGAGGAATTTATCAATGATGTTAGAACATGTACTTTGTCTAAGTGTTTATTTATTTTCTACACAAGCAAATTATTGATAAAATTCCAAAATAGTATTTTCTTTTGACCCAATCTTTTTTTTCTCTTTATCATTCGGGAAAGACAAGAAAATTTCATAGTAACAAACATTATCTAGAATTTCTCTTATATTCAAACCCATATGATATAACTAGAATAGATATTTTTTGTTTTCTACTTACACGGGCCCATATCCTTGCTTTTCTATCAATTTCTAATTCGACCTTCCCCAATCCGATATTATAGTATAAAAAATTCATATGTTCCAACTCGAACGGTAGTAAATACCGGACTTTGTAATATTTGGTTGATCACAATTTGGTATATTCCATTTACTATAGAGGTTCCAAAAGAATTCATTATAGGGATGTTTCCAATAAAACGGTTTGTTCTTGCATATTTCTACCGGTTTTCCAAATTAAGACACATATATAATTCAGAAGAATATGTGAGTGATTCATAAGATCTCTCTTTCTTTTATCAAGGGATCTACCAATTGATATGTTTCCACAAATAATTGAAATTCAATTTCTTGATCTCTATCTTCAATTTTTTGAAACTTATGAAATTCTTCCGTCAAGCCCTGATTAATGAACCTACAAAATCCCTCAAATTGTATCTGACTAAATCCAGGTATTGTGGACATTTCCTCATTTCCATTCTGGAGCATCTTAATCTGAAATTTCCTATTTATTGAAAAAATCCCATTATTGGCTTGGCTCACTATTCATCGAACCCTACCGATTGATCTAGCAATGATGGATGGATATTCTGACTGAATCACATAAAATTTGAGTCAACTCCATCCATATATATCATACGAATGAACGGAAGCAAGAAAAAAAATGGAGGGCATTTTTGATACAAGTTCAAATTTGAGCTTGAGCCGGTACAAATAAAAAAATGGAAATTGATAAAGCATTCTGGAAAAATTCTGTCACTTAGGCGATGGAGTCTTTTATCGGATGTCAAAATTGATTCAATTTATACCTAATTCTTTTATTATGATATTACGATCAAGGGTACAAAAAAATAAAATTCAATGAATCAAGGATTCAATCTATCTATGAATGAGATAAAAAGAAGAATCAGGAACAACATAGAGTTTCCCCTTTTTTTAGCACACGAATTGAATGTTCAAAAGGAATTCGCAAATCTTTTTTGATCGTATAATTTCTAAAATACATGGAATTGCATTGCATTACGTATAATCATAGTAGTAATCTTTAGGAAGTACATGCCAATATAGCTATCTAGCTATCCGTATATCACATCTTTTATCATAATTGAACTTGGTGCAACATAGGTTAGGTCGCACTCTATCATAATGTCTATCTTCTATTCATATTCAAGTACTATATAGGGATATGTGCATAAGAAATAGAATATTCACATAAAAAATTTCTGTTCTGGGTTTACATATGACCATATATTTTCTTATAATTAGAATTGATAATGATTAGTCGTAAATCAATTGGATTTTGCATCCATTAACCATTAAGGTAATACAAATGGATATACAAAATGAAGAGTCGCTAATTCAAAGTAAGTAAGAGTAAAAGAGTAATTAAGTAAATAGTTAATGAAGTCAAGAATGAATTATTCTAAATTGCCCTGCATTTTACAGGACTGGAGTAATTTTTCACTTTTCTATAGATCTATTGAATCTATAGAAAAGTGAAAAGAGAAGGTAAGTTTTAAGCGACGCTGTTTTGAGATAAAATCAATCGAAGAAAAGGATAGGATAGAAAAGGATCCAAAAAAGAGGAATTCTTTTTTGGAAAAGGATAAGTATAATGGGATTCAAGATCCAAAAGAAAAGAAATTAAGAAAGTAAAAAAATTTAAATCAAAACAAAATGAGGAAAGGAATAGAAATAGAAATATATAGAATAAATAGAAATATATAGAATATAAGTATAAGAATATATATATATATATATAATTTATATATAATATATAATATAATTAATATATAATAATATATAATTATTCTAATTATAGAATTTCTTTATCTTTATCCATTTTGGATGGAATTTGGCAGCATGGCCAAGTGGTAAGGCGGGGGACTGCAAATCCTTTATCCCCAGTTCGAATCTGGTGTCGCCTGATCAACAAAAAAATACTTGAAATTTATTAATCCTGTTGATCGAACTTGACGAATTCTTGCCCCGTAAAAGCATAGGCAAGGGCTAGGTCTGTTGATACTTGATTTTGAGAACTCGTAGGGCCTATAAAAGCTGTCTTTTCTCAAAATCTGGGTTCGAGTGTGGCTAAAAAAGGTACCAAGAAATCAAGCAACCCAATCTTATTAATGATTGATTTGGGCTATTCTGAATTGAATCAAATAAAAGAAATAGTGAGAATTCATTCTGGGTATCAGAACTATGAAAGTAAGAAGTCGAAAATCTTGGTATCCAAAGGTTCCTAAGAGACACTCCTTTTTGGCTACTAAGGTTGAAGAAAGGATTCTAAAAAAGACTATAAAGACTCCCTAATTATTTTAAACTAGAACTTTCTTAATATTGAGGTAGTGTCTACTAACTCTGTTTGCGATGAAATTAGATTGGATAGGCTGATGGTAAATTCATTGAATAATTGTGACAAAGAACGTAAGACACTTTGTATTCCCATAGAGGCTCGAGTGCTCATAAATTTAATCGAATGGTTGAATGGCTCTTCTATTTATATATATATTTATATATATATATATATATATATATATATATATATATATATTTTTTTTTTTCAATTCTTTCTTATTCAATAGAATTCTATTGAATAAGAAATCTAGGAACTTTTAAAGTAGATTCATAAAATTGTTTCATAAGTAAGTAATCCTATTTTTCTTTCTATTTCATTTATATTGAGTATAGATAAAAGATCTTCCTATGTTATACTATGTTAGACTCTTCAATTTATGCGATAAATTTATTTGATATTGTTATTCATAATATTGTTAGTATCAAGATGCAATTCATACCTTTGAATTGATAGGAGTCCACTTTATCATCTCTATGGGATTAGATCCCGAATTATTGTGAAAGAAGAATAAAGAGATTATGGAAGTCAATATTATTGCGCTTATTGCTACTACTGTTCATTTTAGTTCCTACTGCCTTTTACTTATCATATACGTCAAAACAACAAATAAAATGATTAATTTGAATGAAACTTGAATTATTCATTTTTATCAATGATTGAAGAAATGAAAGGGTTTAAAACTCTAGTTAAGTCTTAAAATGTGGGAATTAGATATTCAGATATAGCTCTTTCTACCACACTATACAATTGAGTATTGTAGAATATTTCATATTCATTCATATTCTTAGTACATAAAACATAAAGTTGTATTGTATAAAGAAGCTTTCTCTTATAGATCAATTGACAATAGATATCTATATCTAAGTAATAATATATATTAGACGTACATCAAAATAAAATAACACTTGAATTTTCTATTTTTCTCTACACCCATTTGTATACATTTTGATCAATCCAAAAGAATTGCAAGCCCAACTTCTTGAATTCTGATTCTTTATATCTCTTCTTATGCTTATGGATCCGGCCCATCGAAAGAATTAATGTAGGAAGAAGAGTGCATATACTATATACCATATAAATACCATATAATATACATATCATATATTAGAGAATTATAGAAATCTAAGAATATTAGAATAATATTAGATAATATCTAATAATAAATAATAATAAAATAATAAAAGAAGACTATTTAATTATTTAAAATTATTTAATTTTAATTATTTAATAGAGGATTAATTAGAAATCTAATAGAAATCTAATACTAGTAATATATCTAAAAAATAATATCTAAATATAGATAAACTAAAGTAAGTCAAGTTTTTTTTAAGCTTTCGCAAAACGATTACAATTGATACAAATAGATTTTTCAGTAAAGTACTAAATTAGTAATCTTCCTAGTTCTAAAGCCCACTCCTTCCCCATACTACAAGTGAAAGAGAAAATGTAAACACTACCATTAAAGCAGCCCAAGCGAGACTTACTATATCCATGCAAATGATGTCCCCTATCTCTATGAAATGAAGGAATTTTTCCATTATTGATTTATAATCATAGTGGAATCAATGGTGCAGAGTCAAAATAGGATTCTTTTTATTGTATCAGAAATCCCATCTCATTTTCCCGCTTTTCCACTTTTCCTTTTCTATCACCTATTCTTTTCTTGTACACTTATCCAATTATTCATTCTTATTCCTTTACTTATTTTACTTATATCTTATATATAAAATAGAAAAGTAGATAAAATCTACATAGAATTATGAGGTATATAATCATATGTCCAATATTCTATAGGTCATACAATATGCAAATACAAAAAAAGAAACAGTAGTAGAAATGAGATGGAAATAAGAAAAGGACGGATGAAGTATCAAAAATAGAATATTCCAACAGATTCCTTCAAAAGGGCGTTGGTTGGTATTTTATTAGTATCCTCCTTCTTTCCTTCTTGAATTGGAACTAGAACACATACATAAAAAAAAATGCAGTAATTTGAGAATAAGATAGATTGTTTCCAATTAGTCATGGATGCACAAACAAAGTTTGTTCGGAACTAAAGAAGGTCATCTAAACCCGAAAAGTACTGTTGAGATAATTATGTGAAGTTCATTTTTTTGTTTATAATAAACGAAGACAATTTGTGTCGTATTCTTGGTCAAAATATGGATACTCTATTCCATTTCGTTTATCACGAAAATAACAATAGAAAAGAAAATCAGACAAGTATGGTCGCTCTTCAAATACGAATATTGAATATAATCTGCCTTATTCTAATAATTAGTAAGTAACGATTTTACAAATCTACATATGTTTCTCCCTTACCAATCGGTGCTATTAGAATAATAGAATAAATCAAAATTTCCATACTTGTCTGATGAAAATGCGAAACGAAAACAAAAGAAATAAAGATTTCCCCAGAGATTCTATTTTGTTCCGTCTTCCCTTTCACGAAAAAGGGAGAGATGAGTTGATCAATTCATCAGATCGGGACTGACGGGCTCGAACCGCAGCTTCCGCCTTGACAGGGTCTGACCGATTGAACTACAATCCCATATGCATGGCATACATAGTCTTATGATTTCAGAAGAGCATTCTCTTTGTCGTGTTGCAACAGAAACACGAATTCTATAGGAATATCTTATTTGCATAGATATGGACTTTAGTGAGAGTGGCATAGATTACTAGTAATCTATGGTTATTTTCTTGTATTTACCGTATTGCAAATGAAAATAAAAAGAATGGATGAGAAAAAATGGACTCTTTTTCTTTATTTTATACAGATCCGGGATTTCTGTTTATAGAGGACAAATTTTTTAGATCTTATTCATGGAGTGACGAATTCTTGGGCCGAGGATTTGAACCAGTAGACATCTCGCCAACGAATTTACAGTCCGTCCCCATTAACCGCTCGGGCATCGACCCAGGAAGAATAAATTCTAGGTTTATTGATAATCCATGACCTACTTCGTAGTCCACTACCCCTAGGGGAAGTCGAATCCCCGTTGCCTCCTTGAAAGAGAGATGTCCTGAACCACTAGACGATGAGGGCATGCCCGCCCCGACTGTCATCATACTATGACAATAGTATGAGTAGTTTTTTGTCATTGTCAATATATAAAATATCAAATTAGAATCAAATGTATGACTAGATCCGAGGAATCTTTACTACTTTTATGTTATGATCCCATAGAATTCTTTGGATTTGATGGTTCGTTCATGAATGAGCTATCCCATACTCCCATAAATATTCTACTATCCTAGAACTATAGAACTATATATAGATAACTATAGAATATAGATATAGATGATACTATATATTATATGTAGATTCTATGATATTATAGATGAAAATGAGATGAAAATCTATTCAATAAAAATAGATTCAAATTCAAAAAAATCCCATTTCAATAATGGAAATTAGATTCATATTGAAGTAATTTAAAGAAAGTTAAATAAAGTCAATGTAAATAAAGAAATAAAGTAGTAGTATAGTATATAAATATTCTATTTATATTATAGTAATATGAAATATTAAAGTAAAGGTAAAGTCATATTCATATTGCATATTTTAATATAACTAATATTCATATTTAATATGAGTTACTAATTTAGTAAAATGAAAGTATATTTCATATATTAAAGTATACGTGAGAAAGTCTTATAAAAAAATATTTATGTATCGTTATTAAAGTATAAGGTAATATTAAGTGTAATAATAAGAAAAGAAAGTAGAATTCTAATTTTGTTCAATAATGAAATATAACGAAAACGAAACAAAGTATAAGATCCCTTCAGCTTAGTGGAGTTATTAATCCAGAGAAAAAGAGTCAAACTCTCATTTCTTTTCTTCAATTTGAACTCATTGCTTCGTTCAGCGTTCAGATGAGTTATGCCTATCGCTATCTCACACTAAGCAAAAAAGGATTGAAACATCTTCTTTTTCAAAGAATTCGGTTCAGGAATCCCCCATCACATGATTCAAGAAAAGATCTTGAATCTATGTCGGATTAGTATATCTATATATCAGTCAAGTGAATCTTGTTCTGATGGAAAAGTCAACAAAGCAAGTAGGATTAACTTTGAAACAATTCAATGCATTTCTTTTTTTCTTTTTTTTTTACCAAAATATGAATCTTACCCACTTCCTCTATAAATAAAACTGATTGTTCTATATATATGCATATACAATAGAATCACAATGGAAGATGAAGATGCTTAATTCATGAATTGAAAAAGAAAAAGGCCCTTTTAACTCAGTGGTAGAGTAACGCCATGGTAAGGCGTAAGTCATCGGTTCAAATCCGATAAAGGGCTTTTTCCACTAAACTCAAATCTGAGTCTTCGTTTTTCAACGTGGAATAGAAATCTTTTTGATATTTCTAAAAAAAAAGAGAACGACCACCATTATGATTAGAATAAGTTCTTATTAGGAGGAGTCTTCCCCGTAATGACATAGTTATCCTCTTCCTGTCTCATTATTCCATTTTTTTGTCCTGAGACATAAATAGAAAATCCCTATTAGGAATCGCCAAACCAAAGTATTCCTACTTCACCATTGTTTTTATCAAACCCACCGTAAAATTGGAAAGGAATAAAAAGTAAGTGGACCTGACCCATGGAATCATTACTATATCAGCTACTGATATTTAAATTCGATATAGATTCAATTGTAGAAATAAATTTTTTATTTCCTTATACCATTGGACCACACAAGTAAAAAATCTGTTTTTGATTTCATCTTCTTGTTTTCTCTTATTACTGGATGCTCCATAGAACTAAATCGCTATTCTTTTCCTTTCCACTACATAGAAAAGAAAAATCTCTTTCAAATATGGATTTTCAATATCTTTCTTGATATCAGAATCAGATATTTTGTTGTTACACCGATGTAATAGAGAATAAATGCGAGAATAAGGGGTTTTTATTTCTAGTCTATCCTTATTTAATCTTCAATTTAGGGACAGGAAAAAAAGAATTTGTGGATAATTCAGGTTCTAATGGTTAGATTCTTTTTCTTTTCTATTGGACCACAAACCGGTTTAGTTTATGAGTTCGACTCGATTAGTCCTTACTATGTACTACATTGTACTATTAAAATAGAAAAGAAAAAAGAATAATTTGGATCTTCGAACCCATTGGAAAAGGGCATTGAACGAAGAATCGTCCATAGATAATCGAACTACCACATGCCCTGGAAATGAGATGAAGTGTTCGGAAATGGTTGAAGTAGTTGAATAGGAGGATCACTATGACTATAGCCCTTGGTAGATTTATCAAAGAAGAAAATGATTTATTTGATATTATGGATGATTGGTTACGGAGGGACCGTTTGTTTTTTTATAGGCTGGTCCGGCCTATTGCTCTTTCCTTGTGCTTATTTCGCTTTAGGGGGTTGGTTCACAGGTACAACTTTTGTAACTTCATGGTATACCCATGGATTGGCTAGTTCCTATTTGGAAGGTTGTAATTTCTTAACTGCGGTTTCTACTGCAAATAGTTTAGCACATTCTTTGTTGCTACTATGGGGTCCCAAGCACAAGGAGATTTTACTCTGGTGCCAATTAGGTGGTCTGTGGACTTTTGTTGCTCTCCATGGTGCTTTCGGTCTAATAGGTTTCATGTTACGTCAATTCAAACTTGCTCGTTCTGTTCAATTGCGACCTTATAATGCAATTGCATTTTCTCTCCAATTGTTGTTTTGTTTCTGTATTCTGATTTATCCACTGGGTCAATCTGGTTGGTTCTTTGCACCCAGTTTTGGTGTAGCAGCTATATTTCGATTCATCCTTTTTTTCCAAGGGTTTCATAATTGGACGTTGAACCCATTTCATATGATGGGAGTTGCTGGAGTCTTAGGCGCTGCTCTGCTATGTGCTATTCATGGTTCCACCATAGAAAATACCTTATTCAAAGAAGGTGATGGTGCAAATACATTCCGTGCTTTTAACCCAACTCAAGCTGAAGAGACTTATTCAATGGTCACTTAACCGTTTTTGGTCCCAAATCTTTGGGGTTGCTTTTCCAATAAACGTTGGTTACATTTCTTTATGCTATTTGTGCCAGTAACCGGTTTATGGATGAGTGCTATTGGGGTAGTCGGTCTGGCTCTGAACCTACGTGCCTATGACTTTGTTTCCCAAGAAATCCATGCAGCGGAAGATCCTGAATTTGAAACTTTCTACACCAAAAATATTCTCTTAAACGAAGGTATTCATGCTTGGATGGCGGCTCAGGATCAGCCTCATGAAAACCTTATATTCCCTGAGGAGGTTCTACCCCGTGGAAACGCTCTTTAATGGAACTTTAGCTTTAGTTGGTCGTGACCAAGAAACCACCGGTTTCTTGGTGGAGAATGCGAGACTTATAAATTTGTCCGGTAAACTACTTGGGGCTCATGTAGCTCATGCCGGATTAATCGTATTCTGGGCCGGAGCAATGAACCTATTTGAAGTGGCTCATTTCGTACCAGAGAAACCTATGTATGAACAAGGATTGATTTTACTTCCGAGCTACTCTAGGGTGGGAGTAGGTCCGGGGAGAAGTTATCGACACCTTTCCTTACTTTGTATCTGGAGTACTCCCTTAATTTTCCTCTGCAGTCTTGGAAACTGATCCTTTCCTCATTCTTCACTTATGTAGAAAGAATGAATTGGGTAATATGGAATTTTAGGAAATAAAAGGAAGATGTTTTTTTCCTTAATCTTGGAGGTATATTTCTTCTTACTAGGCTTGATTACATTTGTATATAATTGAAAATTACCATTTGTTATTCTATCATCTTTGGTTCATCTTATTGTGGTATTTCCATGCTTATCTAGTGAGTTTTGAATACTTCTCAAGCTCAAGCATTTACTTTCTAGTGAGAGACCAACATCTTAGCTAACGTGGGATCGCCCAAGGACTTAGAGTTTATCTAATGCCATTCTCTCAACCGGAGAGGTTATTTTGGGGAGAAACTATGCATTTTGGGATCTTCTGCTCCCAGTTAGAACCTCTAAGAGGTCCCAATGGTTTGGACTTGAGTAGGCTTAAAAAAGACATACAGCCTTGGCAAGAAACGACGTTCAGCAGAATATATGACTCATGCTCCTTTAGGTTCTTTAAATTCCGTGGGTGTAGCTACCGAGATAAATGCAGTCAATTATGTATCTCCTAGAAGTTGGTTAGCTACCTCTCATTTTGTTCTAGGATTTTTCCTATTTGTGGGACATTTGTGGCATGCGGGAAGGGCACGCTGCAGCAGGGTTTGAAAAGGAATCGATCGTGATTTGGAACCTGTTCTTTCCATGACCCCTCTTAGCTGAGATTTTCTTATTTATATCTATAAATCTATTGTCTATTGTTCTTTTTTCGTTATGGCTCTGGCGAGATAGCAGCCATTCCCTTTATCACAAAAGGGGGCCAGTCCAAACGAGTAAAGAAGTAATTTCTTAAGTAAGCAAAAGGAGAGAGGGGATTCAACCCTCGATAGTTACTTGTTAAGAACTATACCGGTTTTCAAGACCGGGGCTATCAACCACCATCTCTCCCAAATAGAATCTCTATTTTCTTCCTACGAATAGAACATGACCCTATGAGATGATACATTAACTATCTGCTCGACTCCATGTCCGAATAAAAAAAAAAAGAAAGCGGTAATAAGTTCTAATGAATCAATTCATTCATGTCAAATCCCTTCATGATGCATTTTTTACAATTTTACTAAGCGAGGGATCCAATGGTATAGTTCATTTGTTGGTAGTTTGGAGGATTACAAACATGACTATTGCTTTCCAATTAGCTGTTTTGCATTAATTGCAACTTCATTAATCTTACTGATTAGTGTACCCGTTGTATTTGCTTCTTCTGATGGTTGGTCAAATAAAAAATATTGTATTTTTACATCATTATGGATTGGATTAGTCTTTCTGGTAGCTATCCTGAATTCTCTCATCTCTTGAACTTCTTTGGTATTTCCCGATCCAAAATTACAATCCTTCTAAGAAATTCAAATTGTGAGACACACTCAAATTTCATCTGAGTTCCGAACAAAATGAAATTTCATTGTTATGAATTGAATATAGATAATTAAGAATCTGATCTTAATTGGAATCTTAATTTACTTACTATACTGGCCCTGCACAAATATGATCCAGACGCATATATGATATATCATATATGTCATATATATGTGGACATATGCATACGTATCAGGAACAAAGAAAATGCGGATATGGTAGAATGGTAAAATTTCTCTTTGCCAAGGAGAAGATGCGGGTTCGATTCCCGCTATCCATGATGAACTAATGTACTATAAAAGATTCCGTCGGTATAGTTGACTACTATGTATACTAGTATACATAGTAGTGAATATAGTAGTTCTATCTTCACCTTTTTTTCCTCCCAACAAATTAATTAATTAGTAATTAATTACTACAAATACAAAATAAAAGGGGATTTAGCAAAAATGTTGCGGAGAGGATTTGAACCCGTGACCTCAAGGTTTGAGCCTTGCGAGCTACCTGCTCTACTCGCGTTGAACAACTGGGGACTGATGGACGAAGAAAGATTGGATATGCCCCTCTATCATATCTATACAAATAGAATAGTCTATTTATACAAAATGGTAAAGGGGCCCCTTCTATTCTTTCTATTCTATAGATTATTGAGATCTATCCAAATAAGAAACAAGATTTTATCCTTACCAACTTGATCTTGTTGCGCCAGGTAACAAACATGCATGAAATATTTCTTGAAGTATGTGTCCAGATAGTCCAAAGTCTCGATAGTTCGGTCTTCCGGTTAAAAAAAGTCGATGAAGACGTATAGGCACTATTACGTGGTGGGATTGCAATTTTCCATGAATTTTCCATTGTTCCCTCAACGAGGGAACTTTGCTTATTTCTTTTTTTTAAGGATCGACGAATCCAATAATATTTCATTTCTGGCATTTCTTCTCCCTTTGAATCAAACTTTTTCTTGCCATAATGTTCAGTTCCTATTTTTATCAATGATACGATTCGGATCCTAGATGGAAAAATAGAAAAGGTACATACATACCTCCTCTTTATCAAAAGAAATGAGATTTTTGTTTTTGGAGGATAGGGTACAAAAAAACAAGAATTCACTAAATTAACCAAATTTTCCTGATGTGGAGGCAATCAAGAAAGCTGCGTAAGTAAATATATAACCTACGGAAAAGTGAGCTAATCCAACCAATCTTGCTTGCACAATGGAAAGAGCCACTGGCTTATCTTTCCATCGAATCAAATTAGCCAAAGGTGTACGTTCATGAGCCCACGCTAAAGTTTCAATCAATTCCTGCCAATAGCCAGAAATTAAGAACATCAGCCAAGATGTCCAAATAAGAACATCCACGCCAGACCGATAAACTATTCATACCAAAAGGTTATATCCATTGATAAGTTGTGAAGAGTTTAACCATAGATAATCTCTTAACCATCCCATCAAATAAGTGGAGGATTCATTAAATTGTGAAACGTTACCACCATAATGTGATGTGTTTCCAATGCCAATAAAAGTAACCCATCCAATGGTATTTAGCATCCAGAAAACTGCCAAATAAAATGCGTCCCAAGCAGAAATATCACAAGTACCGCCACGCCGGACCGTCGCAAGGAAAACTATAGAAATCCTTTTATCTGGCATTAACTTGGAACCACGTGCATCTAAAGCACCTTTTACTAAAATCAATGTAGTCATATGTAAACCCAGAGCAATAGCATGATGAGCCAAGAAATCTCTCGGCCCTATTGTTAAGAAAAGTGAATTACTATTCTCATTAATAGCATTCAACCAACCAGGTAACTATATGCTTCGACCTGCATTGAATGCAGGGCTATTCATTGAAGATAAGAGTACATCGAACCCATACGAAGTCTTGCCATGAGCAGATTGTATCCATTGGGCAAATATAGGTTCAATTAATATTTGTTTTTCCAGAGTACCAAAAGCAAGCATGACGTCGTTATGAACATAAAGGCCCAAGGTATGGAACCCCGAAATAGGCTAACTTAAATGAGATATTATAGCTTCTTTATGATATAACATTCTTGCCAATACATTATCATCATTCTGTTCTGGATTGTAATCCCTAATGAAGAATATAGCCCCATGAGCAAAGGCTCGTCATGATGAACCCTGCGATGTATTGGTGATGAGTATATAATGCAGCTTGAGTAGTAAAGTCTTGTGCTATGAATGCATAAGCAGGTAAAGTATATGTGTTGAGCTACTAAGGAAGTAATAACCCCTAAAGAGGCTAGAGCAAGGCCCAATTGAAAATGAAGCGAATTATTTATTGTGTCATAAAGACCCTTATGACCACGTCCTAATCGACCCCGGAGAATATGTGCTTCTAAAAGATCTTTAATCTGTCCAATCCGAAGTTAGTTCTATACATATGGCCAGACGAGAAAAAGGAATGCAATAGCTAAATGATGATGAGCAATATCGGTTAGCCATAAACTTTGCGTTTGGGGATGGAATCCCCCAAGAAGGTTAGAATGGCAGTTCCTGCCTTGGGAGGTACCAAATAAATGACTACTGGAATCAGGGTTTTGAGCATAAAGATTTCATTGACGTAAAAGTGGGCCCAACCCTTGGGGATACGGCAATACGTCTAAGAAATTATTCCATCTGACGTACTCTCCCCTCGATTCGGGAATAGCGACATGAACTAAATGTCCTGTCCAAGCCAAGGAACTTACTCCAAAAAAGTCGACAAATGATGATTGAGACGAGATTCGGCATTTTGAACCAAGAAATGCTTGGTTTCCATTTTGGTTGTAGGTGTAACCAACTCTCTATTAAGGATATAGCAGAAAGAAGTAATAGAAAAGAGCTCCAGTATAAAGATCTCCATTGGTGCGTAATCCGATTGTATACCACCGATAAACACCAGAATAAGCGATATTCACTGGACCGATAGCACCTCCTCTAGTAAAGGCTTCTACAGGTTGACCAAAATGAGGATCCCAAATTGCATGAGCAATAGGTCTTACATGTAAAGGGTCCTGTATCCATGACTCAAAATTTCCTTGCCAAGCTACATGAAACAAATTTCCGGACGTCCACAGAAAGATTATTGCTAACTGTCCAAAGTGCGAAGCAAAATGTTCTGATAAAGACGTTCTTCAGTAATATCATCATGACTCTCAAGTCATGCGTGCAATACCAAACCAAATACGACGAGTAGTGGGGTCCTGAGTAAGCTAAACCTTGGGAATCTTAATGTCATAATGCCTTTCAAATCTCCTAGCCATTATCCTACTGCAATAATTCTTGCTAAGAAGAATGCTCATGTTGTGGCAATTCCACCCAGAAGGTAATGGGTTACTCTACGTCCTTGTACAATTCAAGGCTCTAGGCTGGGTAGCAGCAACTTTTAATTTGTTATGAGCCCAAACGATGGATTTAATGAGTTCTTGCCAATAACCACGGCCACTGAATAGAAACATTAAACTGAAAGCCCAAACAAAATGAGCACCTAAGAAAAAAAGGCCATATGTTGATAATGAAGAACCATAAGACTGAATTACTTGAGATGCCTATGCCCATAAGAAATCCCGGAGCCATCCATTAATAGTAATGAAACTCTGTGCAAAGTTCCCTCCTGTGATATGAGTGACTACTCCTTGATCACTTATAGTACCCCAAACATCAGACTGCATTTTCCAACTAAAATGAAAAATTACTACCGAAATTGTATTGTACATCCAGAATAGACCTAAGAATACATGATCCCAAGCAGATACTTGACATGTTCCCCCCTACCAGGCCCATCACAAGGGAAACAAAAACCAAGATTTGCTTTATCAGGTATCAAACAGGAACTGCGAGCAAATAGAACACCTTTCAGTAGGATCAATACAGTCACATGAATTGTAAATGCATGAATGTGATGAACCAAAAATCTACAGTTCCTAATGGGATAGGTAACAAAGCAACTTTGCCGCCCACTACTAACTCACCACCTCCCAAGTTAAGCTGGTACTTGTTGTTGCACCAGATTACGCTAGGTGCTAAAGTATGGTGTTTTGTACCCATTGAGCAAAGATGGGTTGTAATTGTATAGCGGTATCTGAAAAAATATATCTTGGGGGCTAAAGCGCTCATAGTATCATTATGAATATAGAAGCCAAAACTGTGAAAACCTAAAAATATGCATGCCCAGTTCAAATGTGATATGATTGCATCACGGTGTCTAAGGACACGATCTAATAGATCATTGTATCGAGTAGTTGGATCGTAGTCTCTTACCATAAATATGGCTGCATGTGCAGTAACACCAACTATAAGAAATCGTTCGATCCACGCGTGATGTGTGAACAACGAAAGTTGTGTACCATAGTCAATAGCTAGGTATGGATAGGGGCATGGAATACATATGGTGAGCTACAACAATGGTTAAAGAACCTAACATAGCCGATTCAGATAATTGAGCATGCCATGACGTTGTTAGGATTTCATAGAGACCTTTATGGCCCTGGCCCGTAAATGGACCTTTATGAGCCTCTAAAATGTCTTTCAGACCATGATCAATGGCCCGATTAGTCCTATACATATGACCGATCGAGACAGAATCGCAATAGCTAAATGATGGTGTGCAATATCACTCAACCAAAGACCCCTGTTATTCGATCTAATCCTCCACGAAAACTCAGAAATTCGCATATTTTGCCCAATTCAAGGTAAAAGGGCGTTGCTCCTCGGCAAAACTTGGATAAAGTTGATCCAAAAGATCCCGATTCAAGATAAATTCATGAGGAAGTGGTATTTCTTTAGGATCAACTCCAGCGTCAAGAAATTGGTTAATTGGTAAGATACGTGGATTTGGTGTCCCGCCCAAGAAAGAGACCCAAGTCCTAGTAACCCGCTAAGTGATGATTCAACATAGATTCTACATCTTGGAACCAAGCCAATTTTGGAGCGGCTTTGTGATAATGGAACCAACCAGCAAAAGCATTAACGATGCAAGACCAATGCACCAATTGCGGTACAATAGAGTTGTAATTATTAGTGATTCCAGATGCTATCTGAAAAAATCGGAGGTTATTTGTATTCCTCGAAACCACCGCCCACATCCCCATTCAATATTTCTTGACCTACTATTGGCCAAACTACTTGGGCAGGTGCAATATGAGTAGGATCTTAGCCATGCTTCATAATTGGAAAAAATGGCCATGGAAGTACATGCCACTCAGCCAAAGAAAGATAATAGAGTTGGCCAAAATGAGCACTAAAGACTTTTCGAGATCTCCTCTAAATCACTGGTATGACTATCGAAATCGTGAGCATCAGCATGTAGGTTCCAGATCCAAGTGGTAGTATCGGACCTTTAGCTATTGTTCTTGAGAAATGGTCTGGCCCATTCCTCAAAAGACGTTTTATAGGATTCTGTCTACAATTTTCACTTCGGGTTTCGTGACGAATAATCATTAAGTCCTCCTCTTTCCGGACAACACATACAAAGAGACCCGCCAACATCAAGTTTTAGTGAACTTGAAAGATAGATATTTTATTTATGATTAGTCCCTTTCTTTCCTATCTTCCATCTATCTATTTTCTTTAGTTATTTACTAGAGAAATTATGATATTGAAGTCGCTCGGGGCAAGTGTTCGGATTTATTATGACATAAATAATAGGTGGGACCCATTATATTGCCAAAGCATTTCCCGGGATAACGAAAAATGATTTTTTGCAACCTAGCTTATTTCCATTTAGATTCTGAATGGCGAGAAATATAATGAAAAATAGAATATAAATAGCTAAATAGAATATAGAAATCTAGTTTCTTTTATCTTTTATTTTCTTTTTTTTCATTATTATTTTCATTTTAGACTTCATAAGATTTATCAAAATAGCTTTATTAGTTCTATGCTATATGGTATCAGCATTTATCCTTATGAGATACCGTAGAAAATGTACAAAATCAAATGATTTTCTAAATTTAGAAAGAAAGGATATAATAAAATTCTTGATTGCATCTTATCATAGGATTTCTTTAATTTGATTCTGGATCCAAAAAAAGAGAATGGTCTTATTCAAAATGCCTCGTTATTTTTAACCAATTATGTGCTTCAATATAATTCCCAGTAAGCGCTATAGCTTGTTTCCAATACTCAGCACTTGATCGAACCAAGCCTCCAATTTCAATCACCTTATAGAATGGCCTGTTCTCCCGGTGAATAGGTTAGTAAATTCCCTCCCTTAGAACCACTTGAGAGTTTTCCTCATACGCTCAGCAATCGATTCTTTTTGCTTCCCATCTTCTCTTAATCTATCCTATGTTAACTGAATTAAATTTCTCATCAATCTATTCTATTTTCTCTTGGGTTAACCAGAAGATGTTTATTGCATAAGTTTCCAATTCTAATTTGGATCAATGATTAGTTTTCTCTTTTCTCCCACCTTCAGAAGAATGAAGCATAGATAGCCCCCGATATCGTTAGAATTTTTTGAAAGGTAACTATCTCGGTTTCATATTTCATATATGGTATATGATATTTCTATTTATATAGAATCTTTAAAAAGACTTTCCTCCATTAAGAAAAAAGGACTTACTATCTTTGGGATCGATGCTACCGCTGCTCAATACTTTAGTAGATCGACTCTATTACATAAGTTGATTTATCACTTTTTTTATCCCATATCATGACATAAGTAAGTAGTTCTGTATTTACCAAAGAATAATTTACTAATGGATCTTTACGGTGCTTTCTCTATCAATTCGACTCTTTCTCTTTATCCATAGAGTATAGTATATAGGCCATACCTATTTCTTCCGATTTTTTGGTTCTCAAGTCTTTTTCCTTACACTGATAAAATCGTTACTTTGGACGATTCATATGTAGAAAGCCTATATTTTTTCTAGTATTTACTAGACGATTCAATCTTTTTTTCTTTCTATAGTGAAGATAGTCGCACGTATTTCTAATATTAGTTTGTTATTAGTTAGTTTTTAGTTTATTATTTAGTTAGTTTTATTATTATTATTATTATTATTATTATTATTATTATTATTTAGTTATTAGTTTATTATTATTAGTTTTATTAGTTATTATTTAGTTATTATTAGTTTTAATTATTAGTTAGTTAGTTTTAGTTATTACTAATTTTATTAGTTTAGTTACTAGTTAGTTATTAGTTAATTATTTTTCTAGTTAATAGGTATTTATTTATTAGTTATTAGTTTTAGTTAGTTTTATTAATTTTAGTTTAGTTTTATTAGGTTTATTATTATTAGTTTTTAGCTTAGTTATTTAGTTTTAGTTATTAGTTATTATTAGTTAGTTATTATTATTAGTTAGTTTTAGTTAGTTTTATTATTAGTTTATTTATTAGTTAGTTAGTTATTTTTATTATTATTAGTTATTTAGTTATTAGTTTAGTTTTATTTAGTTTTTAGTTATTATTTTAGTTATTAGTTATTATTTATTATTTGTTTGTTTTATTAGTTTATTAGTTAGTTATTAGTTAGTTATTTATTAGCTTTTATTAGTTTTATTAGTTTTAGTTATTATTTTATTAGTTTATTTATTAAGTTTTATTAATTATTAGTTTAGTATTTTATTAGTTATGTAGAAATTAGTTTAGTTTTATTTAGTTTTCTAGTTTTTATTATTAGTTATTATTAGTTTTTAGTTATTAGTTTATTTATTAGTTATTTATTATTTTAGTTTTTTAGTTAGTTAGTATATTTAGTTTTTAGTTATTATTTTATTAGTTCTAGTTTTTTAGTTAGTTATTATTAGTTTTATTATTAGTTATTAACTTAGTTATTATTAGTTAGTTATTAATTATTAGTTAGTTATTAGTTATTAATTAGTTATTAGGTTTATTATTAGTTTTTAGTTATTGATTCTATTATGTTTTTTTTGGTTTTTTATTATTAGTTTAGTTATTAGTTTTTAGTTAGTTATTAGTTATTATTATTATTTAGTTTTTAGTTTATTATTATTTTAGTTATTATTAGTTATTTTGTTATTAGTTATTATTATTTATTTAGTTATTAGTTTATTAGTTTAGTTGGTTTAGTTATTAGTTTAGTTATTAGTTAATTATTAGTTATTAGTTTAGTAGGTTTATTTAATTTTATAGTTTTTTATTAGTTATTAGTGTTATTAGTTTTAGTTAGTAATTATTATTATTAGTTTTGGTTATTAGTTTAGTTATTAGTTATTAGTTTAGTTAGTTTTGGTTTTTTATTATTTACTTTTGGTTATTAGTTTTTTTGGTTATTAGTTATTGGTTATTTATTTTTTGTAAGTTATTAGTTTATTAGTTATTAGTTATTTATTATTTTTATTATTTAGTTTATTTGGTTTTATTAGTTATTAGTTAGTTATTTATTTATTAGTTTATTAGTTAGTTAGTTTATTATTTAGTTATTAGTTTATTTGTTTTTAGTTTTATTAGTTGGTTTTAGTTATTAGGTTTAGTTATTAGTTTTATTTTTTTAGTTTATTATTAGTTTACTAGTTTATTAGTTATTATTTAGTTGTTTAGTGTTATTATTAATTAGTTATTATTAGTTTTATTAGTTTTTATTTACTATTAGGTTTAGTTTAGTTAGTTTTATTTACTTGTTAGTTATTAGTTATTATTAGTTAATTATTAGTTTAGTTTTATTATTAGTTTTGGTTAGTTATTAGGTTATTTATTTTTTAGTTATTAGTTAGTTATTATTAATTATTATTAGTTTAGTTTAGTTTATTTAGTTTTTAGTTAGTTATTATTAGTTTTGTTAATTTTAGTTAGTTTAGTTATTAGTTTATTAGTTATTTATTAGTTAGTTTTATTTAGTTTTAGTTATTTGTTTTATTATTTATTAGTTATTAGTTTAGTTATTTATTTTTTTAGTTTATTATTTATTAGTTTTTTTAGTTTAGTTTAGTTAGTTTTATTAGGTTATTTAGTTTTTTGGTTTATTAGTTTATTATTATTAATTTTTTTAGTTATTTTACTAGTTAGTTAGCTATTTAGTTATTATTAGTTATTAGTTTAGTTAGTTTTTATTAATTATTAGTCAGTTTCATTAGTTTAGTTAGTTAATAGTTTTAGTTATTATTTTATTAAGTTTTAGTTATCAAGCTTAGTTCATTATTATTTAGTTATTTAGTTTATTAGTTTTAGTTTATTAGTTATTTAGGTTTTAGTTTATTAGTTATTAGTTAAGTTAGTTATTAGTTTTGTTTTTTGTTTTTATTTGTTAGTTATTTAGTTATTAGTTTTATTAGTTTTAGGTTTAGTTTTAGTTACTTACTTAGGTTTTATTAGTTATAATTATTAGTTATTAGTTATCGATTTAGTTTAGTTATTATTAGTTATTAGTTTATTATTATTAGTTAGTTATGAGTTAGTTATTATTATTATTAGTTAGTTTAGTTAGTTTTATTATTTATTAGTTAATTTATTAATTAGTTAGTTTTAGTTTTTTTTTATTAGTTATTTTTAGTTTTTTAGTTATGAGTTTATTATTTTATTAGTTTTTTATTAGTTATGAGTTTATTATTTTATTAGTTATTATTTTTTTTACTAATTCTTTTATTGGTTATTTATTATTTATCGTAGTTAGTTATTATTATTTGTTAGTTATTTTTATTATTATTAGTTTATTAGTTAGTCATTAGTTTATTCATTTTATTAGGTTTAATTATTAGTTATTTATTTATTAGTTAGATAGTTTTAGTTAGTTTTATTTTTTAGTTGTTATTTTATTAGTTTTAGTTCATTTTTAGTTTTTTAGTTAGTTTTACTTATTTTATTATTACTTAGTTAGTTAGTTATTTATTTGTTATTAGTTATTTTTAGTTATTATTTTAGGTTATTAGTTTAGTTATTATTTAGTTTAGTTATTTAGTTTTGGTTAGTTTTATTAGTTACTTATTCATTATTTTTTTATTATTAGTTATTATTAGTTAGTTATTAGTTTATTAGTTATTAGTTAGTTAGTTATTAGTTTATTTAGTTTATTAATTATTAGTTTTTAGTTTTTATTTTTTAGTTATTTAATTATTTATTTTAATTATTATTTTAGTTATTATTATTAGTTATTAGTTATTAGTTTATATTTTAATTTAGTTATTATTAGTTATTAGTTTAGTTTTATTAGTTTTAGTTAGTTATTAGTTTTATTAGTTAGTTTTAGTGGTTATTAATAGTTATTAGTTTTATCTATTAGTTTTATTATTAGTTATATTTGGTTTTATTTTTATTTATTAGTTAGTTTAGTTTATTAGTTCTTATTATTAATTATTATTGGTTATTAGTTTTTTTAGTTTAGCTTTAGTTAGTTTTAGTTTTTTTTTGGTTATTAGTTGTAGATATTAATTTTTATTAGTTAGTTAGTTTTAGTCATTAGGTTTTTAAGTTTTTATTAATTTTAGTTTTTAGTTTTAGTTATTAGTTAATAGTTATTAGTTCATTATTTATTAATTTAGTTTTATTGGTTAGTTATTAGTTTAGTTATTTAGCTATTTGGTTATTGGTTATTTAGTTTATTAGTTTTTAATTTATTAGTTAGTTAGTTTAGTTTATTGTATTATTAGTTAGGTTAGGTTTAGTTTAATTATTAGTTTTATTAGTTATTAGGTTTAGTTTTTGTTAGTTATTAGTTTAGTTATTAGTTTATTAGTTAGTTTATTAGGTATTAGTTAGTTTAGTTAATTAGGTTTTATTAGTTTATTATTTTTTTATTATTTATTAGTTTTAGTTTCTAGTTATTATTAGTTTTTCATTTTTTTATTCGCTTTTAGCTTAGTTAGCTATTAGTTTTATTTTATTAACTTTATTTAGTTATTAGTTTAGTTATTATTAGTTAGTTTAGTTATTAGTTTTTAGGTTATTAGTTTAGTTTATTTATGATTAGTTTAGTTATTATTAGTTTATTATTTATTTAGTTACTTAGTTTTATTTATTATTATTATTATTATTATTATTATTATTTGTTTAGTTATTAGTTTTAGTTTAGTTATTATAACTTTATTAGTTATTAGTTTTATTAGTTTATTGGTTATTATTTAGTTTTTGGTTTTTAGTTCTTATATCTTGTTATTATTTATTAGTTTATTAATTTATTTTCATTTGTTAATAGTTTAGTTTAGTTTTTTAGTTATTAGTTTAGTTATTAGTTTATTAGGATTATTATTAGTTCTTATTAGTTAGTTAGTTAGTTAGTTTATTTTTCTATTATTTATTAGTTTATTAGTTATTAGTTATTAGTTTTATTAGTTGTTAGTTACTTGTTTATTTTGTTTATTATATTAGTTATTAATTAGTTATTTATTAGTAGTTTAGTTTAATTTGTTATTTATTTATTAGGTTTAGTTAGTTATTATTAATTATTAGTTATTAGTTAATTAGTTTTGTTTTGTTAGTTAATTTATTTAGTTTTGATTAGTTATTAGTTATTTGTCTTTAGTTTTAGTTATTATTAGGTTTAGGTTTAGGTTTAGTTATTAGTTAGTTATTAGTTTTATTAGTTTAGTTATTAGTCAGTTATTTGTTTAGTTATTTATTTAGTTATTATTATTAGTTATTACTTATTAGTTAGTTAGTTTTATTAATCAATTTTAGATTTAGTTAGTTTAATTAGTTATTAGTTATTTAGTTTATTAGTTTATATTATTATTTATTTATTTTTTAATTTGTATTATTAGTTATTAGTTAGTTTAGTTATTTAGTTTATTATTTAGTTATTGGTTTGTTTATTGGTTAGTTAGTCTTTATTAGTTTAGTTATTTGGTTATTAGTTATTAGTTATTGGTTATTAGTTAAGTTATTTAGTAATGATTAGTTTAGTTATTATTATTAGTTATTAGTTTTTCACTTAGTTATTATTAGTTTTAGTTATTAGTTAGTTATTAGTTATTATTAATTAGGTTATTAGTTTATTATTAGTTATTAGTTTAGTTTTATTTGTTATTTATTAGTTAGATTTAGTTTTATTATTAGTAATTATCATTTTATTATTTATTAGTTTAGTTTAGTTAATATTATTATTATTATTAATTAGTTATTATCAGTTTATTAATTAGTTATTTATTTATTTTCGTTATTAGTTTTATTATTATTTATTAGTTTTCTTAGTTAGTTATTATTTTTTATAAGTTATTATTAGTTTAGTTTTTAGTTATTATTAGTTAGTTATTAGTTATTAGTTATTTAGTTATTAATTAGTTATTATAGTTATTATTATTATTAGGCTATTTATTAGTTATTAGTTTTCATTTTTTATTATTACTTATTAATTGTTTAATTATTATTAATTTTTTTGTTATTATTATTTATTAGTTTAGTTAGTTATTATTGTTGGTTATTAATTTTGGTTATTAGTTATTATTGGTTATTAGTTTAGTTTTATTATTATTTTTATTATTATTAGTTATTTATTAGTTAGTTTAGTTTTTTTAGTTATTAGTTTTTAGTTTATTATTTTTAATTATTTATTATATTAGTTAGTTTTAGTTATTAATTATTATTTTTAATTTTAGCTATTATTATTATTATTATTATTATTAGTTTAGTTTATTAGGTTAATTATTAGTTAGTTATTAGTTTTTTTATTATTATTATGTTTAGTTTTATTAGTTATTTTAATTTTATAATTTATTATTATTATTAGTTTAGTTATTATTAGTTATTTAGTTTTATTTATTACTTTAGTTATTAATTATTACTTTACTAGTTATTAGTTTATTAGTTATTTTTATTATTAGTTATTAGTTATTAGTTTTAGTTATTATTATTAGTTAGATATTAGTTAGTTTTATTATTAATTATTTATTAGTTTATCGGTTTAGTTATTAGGTTTTATTAGTTATTTAGATTATTAGTTTATTTTTATTAGTTATTAGTTTAGTTTATTAATTATTAGTTTAGTTATTAGTTTATTAGGTTTATTATTAGTTTTTATTAGTTAGTTAGTTAGTTTATTTTTCTATTATTTATTAGTTTATTAGTTAGGTTTTTTAGTTAGTTATTAGTTATTAGTTATTAGTTTTATTAGTTGTTAGTTACTAGTTTATTTAGTTTATTATTATTAGTTATTAGTTAGTTATTTATTATTAGTTTAGTTTTATTGGTTATTTAGTTATTAAGTTTAGTTAGTTATTATTAATTATCAGTTATTAGTTTGTTAGTTAGTTTATTTAATTTTGTTGGTTAGTTTATTTAATTTTTATTAGTTATTAGTTATTAGGTTTTAGGTTTAAGTTTAGTTATTAATTAGTTATTAGTTTTATTAGTTTAGTTATTAGTCAGTTATTTGTTTAGTTATTTATTTAGTTATTATTAATAATTATTACTTATTAGTTAGTTTTATTAATCAATTTTAGTTTTAGTTAGTTGAACTAGTTATTAGTTTAATTAGTTTTATTAGTTTATTAGTTATTAGTTTTTATTTTGTTTATTAGTTTTTAGTTAGTTTAGTTTTATTATTATTATTATTAGTTTTATTTATTAATTTATTTAGTTAGTTATTAGTTTTTATTAGTTATTATTAGGATATTATTAGTTTAGTTAGTTTAGTTAGTTTTATTATTAGTTATTATTTTATTAGTTTTATTAGTTTTTAGTTTTTAGTTATTATTATTAGTTAGTTTTTAGTTTTATTATTAGTTATTAGTTATTAGTTTTTATTAGTTTATTATTATTAGTTAGTTTTATTAGTTATTTAGTTTAGTTATTTTAGTTAGTAGTTTAGTTTTATTAGTTATTATTAGTTAGTTTTTAGTTTTAGTTTAATTTAGTTAGTTATTTAGTTATTAGTTTTAGTTTTATTATTTAATTATTTAGTTATTAGTTATTTGTTATTAGTTAGTTATTAGTTAGTTTTATTAGTTTATTATTTATTAGTTTTATTAGTTAGTTTTAGTTACTATTAGTTTATTAGTTAGTTAGTTTTTTAGTTACTATTAGTTTATTAGTTAGTTAGTTTTTATTAGTTTTATTAGTTTAGTTAGTTAGTTTTGTTTAATTATTAGTTTATTAGTTTTGTTAGTTAGTTTTATTAGTTTTTAGTTTATTAGTTATTATTAGTTAGGTTATTATTTTTTTATTAGTTTTTATTATTAGTTAGTTATTATTATTTATTAGGTAATTTTATTAATTATTTGTTTTAGTTTAGTTATTTAGCTAATAGTTTTAGGCTTTTATTATTAATTAATTATTTAGTTATTTATTAGTTTTATTATTTAGTTTATTACTTAGTTTATTAGTTTGGTTATTAGTTTTAGTTTATTAGTTTAGTTTATTAGTTTGTAGTTATTAATTTTAATTATTAGGTTTTAGTTATTAGTTTTATTAGTTTTATTATATTATTGTTAGTTAGTTGGTATTATTTTATTGGTATGGTTATTTGGTTTTATTATTATTTATTAGTTAGTTTTATTTTATTTGGTTTAGTTATTAGTTTTATTAGTTTATTATTATTATTATTATTATTATTATTATTATAATTAATTAGTTTTATTATTTAGTTTATTACTTAGTTTATTAGTTTGGTTATTAGTTTTAGTTTATTAGTTTAGTTTATTAGTTTGTAGTTATTAATTTTAATTATTAGGTTTTAGTTATTAGTTTTATTAGTTTTATTATATTATTGTTAGTTAGTTAGTATTATTTTATTAGTATGGTTATTTAGTTTTATTATTATTTATTAGTTAGTTTTATTTTATTTAGTTTAGTTATTAGTTTTATTAGTTTATTATTATTATTATTATTATTATTATTATTATTATTATTTATTATTATTATTATTATTATTATTTATTAGTTATTTAATATTATTTATTTCTTAGTTATTAGTTAGTTTATTATTATTATTATTATTAGTTTAGTTTATTTATTATTAGTTATTAGTTTTTTAGTTAGTTTTTTTTAGTTATTAGTTAATATTAGTTAGTTATTTATTTTTTATTAATTTTATTAGTTAGTTATTAGTTAATAGTTTATTTTTTATTACTAGTTATTAGTTTAGTTAGTTAGTTTAGTTATTATTAGTTATTTATTAGTTATTAGTTAATTATTTAGTTAGTTTTATTTGTTAGTTGTTTAGTTTATTATTAATTATTAGATTTTATTATTTAGTTAGTTAGTAGTTTATTAGTTTAGTTATTTATTTTTAATTTATTTTTAGTTTATTAGTTTTAGATATTAGTTACTAGTTTAGTTTTATTAGTTTAGTTATTAGTTATTTAGTTTATTATTAGTTAGTTTTTTTAGTTTTTATTAGTTATTAGTTATTATTAGTTATTATTTGTTTTTAGTTTTTAGTTATTAGTTATTATTTTATTAGTTTTTAGTTAAATAGTTATTATTAGTTTTAGTTATTTAGTTTATTAGTTTAGTTATTTATTTAGTTACTAGTTTATTAGTTTGGTAGTTTAGTTATTATTAGTTATTAGGCTTATTAGTTAATTATTTTATTATTATTAGTAGTATTTATTAGTTTATTAGTTATTTATTTGTTTTATGAGTTATTAGTTATTGTTTGTTATTATTATTAGTTAGTTATTCAGTTTAGTTTATTAGTTATTTTAGTTATTAGTTTTATTTTTTTATTAATATTTAGTTATTATTATTAGTTTGTTCATTATTTAGTTATTAGTTATTAATTATTAGTTTATTAGTTTATTAGGTTTTATTAGTTATTAGTTATTAGTTATTAGTTATTTTAGTTGCTATTAGTTATTATTAGTTATTAGTTTTAGTTAATTTTTATTAGCTAGTTACAATTACTTTTAGGTTAGTTATTTAGTTAGTTAGTTATATTTACTATTATTTATTAGTTATTAGTTATTAGTTAATTAGTTTTTTAGTTTTTTATTTAGTTTTTATTAGTTAGTTTAGTTATTATTAGCTTGTTTTTGTTTTAGTTATTATTAGCTAGTTAGAATTAGTTTTAGGTTAGTTATTTAGTTAGTTAGTTATATTTATTAGTTATTAATTATTAGTTAATTAGTTTTTTATTTAGTTTTAATTAGTTATTAGTTTAGTTATTATTAGCTTATTTTTGTAAAAATAACTATTTAACTAATAACTAATAAAAGAATAACTAATAACTAAAAACTAAAAACTAATAATAACTAATAATAACTAATAACTAATAAAAACTACAAAAACTAAATAATAATAAACTAAATAACTAATAACTAAACTAATAAAACTAAATAAGTAACTAATAACTAAAACAAATAAACTAAAAATAAATAACTAAACTAATAAACTAATAACTAACTAAATAATAAAAACTAATAACTAATAATAAACTAAACAACTAACTAATAAAACTAACTAACTAAATAATAATAATAAAATAATTAACTAATAGGCTTAATAACTAATAATAACTAAACTACCAAACTAATAAACTAATAACTAAATAAATAACTAAACTAATAAACTAAATAACTAAAACTAATAATAACTAATTAACTAATAACTAAAAATAATAATACTAAAACAATAATAACTAATAACTAATACAAACTAAAAAAATAACTAATAATAAACTAAATAACTAATTACTAAACTAATAAACTAATAAATAAACTAAAAATAAATAACTAAACTAATAAACTAATAACTAACTAAATAATAAAAACTAATAGTTTTATTAGTTATTAGTTATTATTAGTTTTTAGTTTTTAGTTATTATTTTATTAGTTATTAGTTAAATAGTTATTATTAGTTTTAGTTATTTAGTTTATTAGTTTAGTTTATTATTAGTTATTAGTTTTTATTATTTATTTAGTTATTAGTTTATTAGTTTAGTTATTTATTTTTAGTTTATTTATTAGTTTTATTAGTTTAGTTATTAGTTATTTAGTTTATTATTAGTTAGTTTTTTTTAGTTTTTATTAGTTATTAATTATTATTTTAGTAGTTATTAGTTAAATAATTATTATTAGTTTTAGTTATTAGTTATTATTAAGTTTATTAGTTATTAGTTTTATTATTATTTAGTTATTATTATTAATTAGTTATTTATTATTATTTTTATTTATTATTAGTTATTAGTTAGTTATTAGTTAGTTATTAGTTTTGTTAGTTTTATTATTATTAGTTTTCATTATTTATTATTTATTACTTATTAGTTATTAGTTATTAGTTTAGTTATTATTAATTTTATTAGTTTTATTTATTTTATTAGTCTATTAATTAGGTTTTAGTTTATTAGTTATTAGTTAGTAATAAGTTATTTTTTAGTTTATTATTTAGCTAGTTTTAGTTATTATTAATATTATTATTATTTAGTTATTAGTTTATTATTATTAGTTTTATTAGTTATTATTTTATTATTGTTAGTTTTTGTTTATAGTTAGTTACTTTTAGTTATTTGTTATTATTAGTTTAGTTATTAGTTAGTTATAAGTTTATTAGGTTATTAGTTATTAGTTTTAGTTTTGTTAGTTATTTATTTATTAGTTATTAGTTATTAGTTATTAGTTAGTTATTTAGTTTTTTAGTTATTAGTTTTGTTATTTAGTTATTTAGTTTTAGTAGTTTTATTAGTTTTAGTTAGTTTTATTAGTTTTAATTTAGTTTTATTAGGTTTATTATTATTAGTTTTTAGATTAGTTATTTTGTTTTAGGTATTAGTTATTATTAGTTAGTTTAGTTATTTAATAGTTTTTTTATCAGTTTTATTAGTTTTATTTATTAGTTTTATTAGTTTATTTATTTGGTTTTATTAGTTATTAGTTATTAGTTTAGTTTTTTAGTTATTATTATTAGTTATTTTTAGTTTTAGTTATTAGTTTTTTTATTGTTAATTATTACTTTATTTATTAATTATTTATTAGTTTAGGTTTTTAGTTACTTATTATTATTATTATTAGTTAGTTTAGTTAGTTTTAGTTATTAGTTCATTTAGTTATTAGTTTATTAGTTCTAATTTTTTAGTTAGTTATTATTAGTTTTATTACTAGTTATTAGTTTAGTTATTATTAGTTAGTTATTAGGTTTATTATTATTAGTTTTGGTTTTTAGTTATTATTATTTTATTTATTATTTTTAGTTATTATTGGTTATTATTATTATTTTATTTATTATTTATTATTGAGTTTAGTTATTATTATTATTTTATTATTATTAATTAGGTTTTAGTTTATTAATTTATTAGTTAGTTATTATTAATTGGTTTAATTATTTAGTTATTATTATTATTTAGTTATTAGTTTATTATTATTTATTTTATTAGTTATTATTTTGTTATTGTTAGTTTTAGTTTATAGTTAGTTAGTTTTGGTTATTAGTTATTATTAGTTTAGTTATTAGTTAGTTATAAGTTTATTAGTTTATTAGTTGTTAGTTTTAGTTTTGTTAGTTATTTATTTATTAGTTATTAGTTTTTATCAGTTTTATTAGTTTTAGTTATTAGTTTTATTAGTTTATTTATTAGGTTTTATTAGTTATTAGTTATTAGTTCAATTTTTTAGTTATTTTTATTAGTTATTTTTAGTTTTTAGTTATTAGTTTTTTTATTAGTTATTTATTAGTTTAGTTTTTTAGTTACTTATTATTGCTATTAGTTAGTTTAGTTAGTTTTTAGTTATTAGTTTATTTAGTTATTAGTTTATTGGTTCTAGTTTTTTAGTTAGTTATTATTAGTTTTATTATTAATTATTAGTTTAGTTTTATTAGTTAGTTATTAGTTATTCATTTTATTAG
>JAKCPB010000832.1:0-127885 GCA_021442155.1 Cymbidium sinense | reverse complement strand
TTTATTTTTGGGTTGAGGTTTTATGTTTTATTTTTAGGTTTAGGTTTAGGTTTTTATTTTATTTTTTTAGGTTCAGGTTTTAGGTTTTTATTGTAGACTTTATTTTTATTTTAGGTTTAGGTTTATTTTTAGTTTATTTTATTTTATTTAGTTTAGGTTTTGGTTTAGGTATATTTTATTTAGGTTTAGGTTTTGATTTTAATTATTTTAGTTTAAGTTTAGGTTTATTTTATTTTTATTTTAGTTTTAAGTTTTTTTTAGTTTAGGGTTTAGGTTTTATTTTTTTATTTATTTTTATGTTTTATGTTTTAGTTTATTTTTTAGGTCAAGGTTTTTATTTCATTTTTATTTTATGTTTATTTTATTTTTATTTTAGGTTTCATTTTTATTTTATTTAGGTTTTATAAATTTTAATTTAGTGTAGGTTTTATTTATTTCATTTTAGTTTAGTTTTTATTTTTTATTTTATTTTATTTTAGTTTTGGTTTTTTATTTATTTATTTTTTAGGTTCTATTTTTTTAGGTTTAGTTTTATTTATTTTGCTTTTTAGGGTTTAGGGTTTAGTGTTTAGGGTTTAGGGTTTAGGGTTTAGGGTTAAGGTTTTAGGGTTTAGGGTTTTGGATTTAGGGTTTCAAGGTTTATTTTTTAGGGTTTAGGGTTTAGGGTTTAGTGTTTAGTGTTTAGGGTTTAGGGTTTAGGATTTTAGTGTTTAGGGTTTAGGGTTTAAGTTTTAGGTTTAGGGTTTAGGGTTTAGGGTTTTAGGGTTTATGCTTTTAATGTTTAGTGTTTAGGGTTTAGTGTTTAGGGTTAAGGTTAAGGTTTGAGGTTTAGGGTTTAGGGTTTTGGGTTTTGGGTTGTATGTTTTGCAATGTAGGTTTAGGGTTTAGGGTTTAAGGTTAGTTTTAGGGTTTAGGGTTTAAGGTTCAGGGTTTAGAATTTAAGGTTTAGGTTTTAAAAAAATTAACTAAAGTAGTAGGTTTAGGTTTATTTTGTGTATTTAGTTTGTTATTTATTTATTTTAGGGTTTAGGTTTTTATTTTTGGTTTATTTTTAGTTTAGGTTTAGGTTTATTTTTAGTTTATTTTATTCTATTTAGTTTAGGATTAGGTTTAGGTTTAGTTTATTTTAAGTTTAGGTTTAGGTTTTATTTATTTAGTTTAGTTTATTTTAGTCTAGGTTTAGGTTTATTTTATTTTGTTTATTTTATTTTTATATTAGGTTTAGCTTTTTTTTTAGTTTAAAGTTTAGGATTTATTTATTTTATTATTTTTAGGTTTTACTTTTAGGTTTATTTTTTAGGTTAAGTTTTTATTTAGTTTTATTTTATTTTAATTAAGGTTTATTTATTTTTTATTTTACATTTAGTTTTTATTTTATTTAGGTTTTTTATTCTTAGGTTTATTTTATTTTTTAGTTTAATTTATGTTTTCTAATATTATTTTAGTTCATTTTTATTTTTTATTTTTTTTATTTTTAGGTTTAGGTTTAGGTTTTAGTTTAGGTTTTTACTTAATTTAATTTTATTTATTTTATTAAGGTTTAGGTTATTATATTTATTTTATTTTGAGGTTTTATTTAGTTTAGGTTTATGTTTTTAGGTTTTAGGGTTTAGGGTTTAGGATTTAAAGGTTTAAGGATTTAAAGGTTAGGGTTTAGGGTTAGAGTTTAGGTCTTAGGGTTCAGGGTTTAGTGTTTAGGGTTAGCATAGGGTTTAGGCTTAGTTTAGGATTTAAGGTATAAGGTTTAGTGCTTAGGGTTTTTAGGGTTTAATGTTTAAGGTTTAGGGTTTACGATTAGTTTAGGAATTTATGATTTTATGGTTTAGGGTTTAGGGTTTAGGGTTTAGGGTTTAGGTTTAGGGTGTAGGGTTTAGGGTTTAGGTTTTAGGATTTAGGGGTTAGGTTTTAGGTTTTAGGGTTTAGGGTTTAGGATTTAGGGTTTAGGGTCATAGGTTTATGGTTAATTTTTGGGTTTAGGGTTTAGGATTTAGGGTTCAAGGTTTAGGATTTAAGGTTTAGGGGATTTTCTTTTAAATTAATGAAACTGGTAGGTTTAGGTTTATTTAGTTTATTTTTTATTTATTTTAGTTTATTTTATTTTTTATTTTTATTTAGGTTTATTTTTTTTATTTTTATTTAGCTTAGTTTATTTATTTTAAGTTTATTTAGTTTAGTTTAGGTTTTTTTTTGGTTTATTTTTTAGGTTTAAGTTTATGTTTATTTTTTAGCTTAATTTTATTTTTTATTTTTAGGTTTAGGATTAGGTTTCTATTTGACTTTTTTAGGTTTAAGTTTATGGTTTTTATTTTAGGTTTGTTTTTAGATTTTAATTTTTAGTTTATGTTTAGGTTTATTTTGAATTAATTGTATTTTATTTATTTTAGGGTTTAGATTTAATTTATTTTAGGCTTAGGTTTAGGTTTTATTTATTTTAGTTTAGTTTATTTTAGTTTAAGTTCAAGGTTATTTTATTTTTTTATTTTAGGTTTACATTTTTTTAAGTTTAGGGTTCAGGTTTAGGTTTAGGTTTATTCAGTTTATTTTTTAGGTTTAAGTTTTATTTAGTTATTATATTTATTTTTTTATGTTTAGGTTCATTTTATTTAGGTTTTTTATTTGTAGGTTTATTTTATTTTTAATTTACTAAAGGTTTTTATTTTATTTTATTTTAGTTTTTAGTTTTTATTTTATTTTATTTTAGGTTTAGCTTTAGGTTTATGTTTAGATTTAGGTTTTATTTTATTTATTTTATTTTATTTTTTATTAAGGTTTATGTTTTTTATTTATTTTATTTTTTAGGTTTTATTTAGTTTAGGTTTAAGTTTTTAAGTTTTTAGGGTTTAAGATTTAGGGTTTAGGGTTTAGGGTTTAGGGCTTAGGGTTTATGGTTTAAGGTTTAGGTTTTGGGGTATAAGGTTTAGGGTTTAGGGTTTAGGGTTTTGGTTTGTATATTTAAAGTTTAGGATTTGGGGATAGTTTTAGGGTTTAGGGTAAGGTTTTCTTTTATATATATATATATATATATATATATATATATATATAATTAAAATAAATGGTAGGTTCAAGTTTATTTAGTTTATTTTTATTTTAGGTTATTTTATTTTTTTTATTTTTATATAGGTTTATCTTTTTTTTAAATTTAGTTTGTTTATTTTTGTTTAGTTTAGTTTTTTTTATTTTAGTTTATTTTTTTAGTTTAGTTTTATTTATATTTTTTAGGTTTGCATTTTATATTATATTTTTTGGTTTATGTTTAGGTTTTTATTTTATTTTTTTAGGTTTAGGTTAAAGATTTTAATATATGTTTATTTTTAGGTTTTATTTTTTAGTATAGGTTTAGGTTTATTTTTAGTTTATTTTATTATATTTATTTTAGGTTTAGGTTTAAGTTTAGTTTATTTTAATTTTAGGCTTAGGTTTTATTTATTTTAGTTTAGGTTTAGGTTTATTTTATTTTTATTTTAGGTTTAGCTTTCTTTTTAGTTTAGGGTTTAGGTTTTATTTGTTATTTATTTTTAGGTTTTATTTTTTGGTTTATTTTGTAGGTTATGGTTTTTATTTTTATTTTATCTTATTTTATTTTAGTTTATTTGATATTTAGGTTTTTTTATTTTTTTAGTTTAGTTTAGTTTTTTTTATTTTTTATTTTTTTTGTTTTTATTTTTTACTTTATTTTTTTTCGTCAGTTTAGGTTTAGGTTTAGGTTGTAGTTTATGTTTTTATTTTTTATTTTTTATTTTTTATATTTAATTTTGGGTATATGTTTTCTTAGTTATTTTTTATTTATGTTTTATTTAATTTAGGTTTAGTTTTTTAGCATTTTAGGGTGTAGGGTTTAGGGTTAAGGGTTAGTTTAGGGTTTAGGGTTTGGGGTTTAGGGTTTAGGGTTTAGAGTTTAGGGTTTAGGTTAAAGGGTTTAGTGTTTAGGGTTTAGGGTTTATTATTTAGGGTTTAGGGTTTTTGGGATTTAGGGTTTAGGTTTTAGGTTTAGGGTTCATGGCTTAGCATTTTGTGGTTTATTCTTTTAGGGTTTAGGGTTTAGAATTTTTAGGGTTTATGGTTTAGGGTATAGGGTTTAGGGTTATAGGATTAGCATTGTAGTTTTAGGATTTAGGGTTTAGGGTTAGTTTTAGGGTTTAGGGTTTAGGGTTTAAGGTTTAGGATTTAGGGTTTATGGTTTTTTTTACAAAAATAATAAATAAACTGGTAGGTTTAGGTTTATTTAGTTTTTTATTTATTTTAATTTTAATTTTTATTTAGGTTTTATTTATTTATTTAGTTTAGTTTATGTTTTAATTTATTTTTTTTTAGGTTTAGGTTTATATTTGGGTTTATTTTTTAGTTGAATTTTATTTTCGTTTTACTTTTAAGGTTTAGGTTTTATTTTTTATTTTCAGGTTTAGGGTTAGGTTTTTATTTTAATTTTTTATGTTTAAGTTTTAGGTTTTTATTTTAGTTTTATTTTTTAGTTTTATTTTTTAGTTTAGGTTTAGGTAAGTTTATTTTATTTTATTTAGTTTTAGTTTAGGTTTTTAGGTTTTATTTATTTTAATTTAGTTTATTTTATTTTAGGTTTTGATTTATTTTATTTTGTTTATTTTATTTTTATTTTAGGTTTAGATTTTTTTTAGTTTATGGTTTAGGTTTTATTTTTCATTTATTTTTAAGTTTATTTTTTTAGGTTTAGGTTATTATTTAGTGTTTAATTTATTTTAATTTAGGTTTATTTAATTTTTATTTTACATTTAGTTTCTATTTTATTTAGATTTTTTAATCTTAGGTTTATTTTATTTTTTAGTTTAGTTAAGGTTTTATTTATTTTATTTTAGTTTATTTTTATTTTTATTTTATTTTATTCTTAGGTTTAGGTTTAGGTTTTAATTTAGGTTTTAATTTTATTTTATTTAGGTTTAGGTTTTTTATTTATTTTATTTTTAGGTTTTATTTAGTTTTGGTTTAGGTTTTTTGGTTTTTAGGGTTTAGGGTTTATGTTTAGGGTTTAGGGTTTAGGGTTTAGGCTTTAGGGTTTAGGGTTTTTAGGGTTTAGGGTTTAGGATTTGGTGTTAAGGGTTAGCTTAAGGTTTAGGGTTAGTTTAGGGATTAGGGTATATGGTTTAGGGCTTAGGGTATTTAACATTTAGGGTTTAGGGTTTAGGGTTAGTTTAAGGTTTATGGTTTAGGGTTTTAGGGTTTTATGATTTATGGTTTAGGTTTTAGGGTTTAGGGTTAGGGTTAGGATTTATGGTTTAGTTTAAGGATTTAGGGTTTAGGGCTTAGGGTTTAGGGTTTAGGGTTTAAGGTTTAGAGTTTTAGGTTTAAGGTTTAGGGTTTATGATTTAGTTTGTTGGTTTAGGGTTAGTTTTAGGGTTTAGGATTTAGGGTTCAGGGTATAGGGTTTAGAGTTAGGTTTTTTTATATAACTAAGTAAGCTAGTAGGTTCAGGTTTATTTAGTTTATTTTTTATTTATTTTAGTTTATTTTATTTTTTTATTACTTTATTGTAGTTTAGGTTTTTTATTTTACTTTATTTTTTAGATTTAGGTCTAGGTTTATGTTTATTTTTCAGTTTAGATTTATTTTTATTTTATTTTTACGTTTAGGTTTTATTTTTTTATTTTAGGTTTAGGTTCAATTTTAAATTTTATTTTTGGGTCGTTTTAGGTTTTTATTTTAGGTTTATTTTTAGGTTTAAGCATTTTTTTAGTTTATTTTATTTTCTTTAGTTTAGGGTTTAGGTTTAGTATATTTTAGGTTTTGGTTTAGGTTTTATTTATTTTAGTTTATTTTATTTTAGTTTAGGTTTATGTTTATTTTATTTTGTTTATTTTAGGTTTACAATTTTTTTTAGTTTATGGTTTAGGTTTTATTTTTTATTTCTTTTTTAGGTTTATTTTTTAGGTTAAGGTTTTTATTTTATTTTAGGTTTATTTTATTTTTATTTTATGTTTAATTTTTATTTTATTTAGTTTTAAATTTTAGGTTTTATTTTATTTTAGTTTAGTTTAGGTTTTCATTTATTTTATTTTATTTTTTTTTGTTTTTTTTTTTATTATATTTTTTCTTTTAAGTTTAGGTTTAGGTTTAGGATTAGGTTTTACTTTAGGTTTTTATTTTAGTTTATTTAATTTTAGGTTTATTTATTTATTTTATTTTTAGGTTGTCTTTAGATTAGGTTTAGGTTTTTAGGTTTTTAAGGTTTAGGATTTAGGGTTTAGGTTTGGGGTTTAGGGTTGAAGGTTTAGGTATTCGGGTATAGGGTTTAGGGTTTAGGTTTAGGATTTTACAATTTAGGGTTTAGGGTTTAGGGTTGTAGGTTTAGGGTTTAGGGTTTAGGGTTTATGGTTAGGTTCTTTTTAATTTTTTAATTTTATATATTTTTTAAAATTAAGTAAAATGGTAGGTCTCAGTTTATTTATTTTATTTTCTATTTTAGTTTATTTTATTTTTTGATTTTAATTTTTTCTTAATTTTAATTTTTATTTAGGTTAGTTTCTTTATTTTAGGTTTATTATTTTAGTTTAGGTTTTCATTTTAGTTTATTTTTTAGGTTTAGGTTTAGGTTTAGGTTTATTTTTTAGTTTAATTTTATTTTTGTTTAATATTAAAGGTTTAGTTTTATTTTTATTTTTAAGTTTAGGTTTAGGTTTTTATTTAATTTTTTTAGGTTTTGGCTTTAGGTTTTATTATTTTGTTTAGGTTTAGGTTTATATTTAGTGTATTTAATTTTATTTAGTTTAGGTTTAGGTTTAGGCTTAGTTTATTTTAGGTTTAGTTTAGGTTTTATTTATTTTAGTTTAGTTTATTTTAGTTTAGCTTTAGGTTTATTTTTTATTTATTTTAGGTTTATGTTTTTTTTAGTTTAGGGTTTAGGTTTTTTCTGGTTTATTTTTTAGGTTTAGGTTTTTATTTAGTTTATTTTATTTTATTTTTATTTTAGGTTTCATTTTTATTTATTTAGGTTTTAATTTATTTTCATTTAGTTTATTTTTTATTTTATATTTTATTTTCATTTTAGGCTTAGGTTTAGGTTTAGGTTTTAATTTATTTTATTTCTTTATTTTATTTTGTTTAGGTTTTTTTATTTTATTTATAGGTTTTATTTAGTTTTGGTTTAATTTTAAGGTTTTTAGAGTTTAGGGCTTAGGGTTTAGGGTTTAGGGTTAGTTTAGGGTTTAGGGTTTAGTGTTTAGGGTTTAGAATTTAGGGTTTAGGTTTTAGGGTTTAGGGTTTAAGGTTTAGGGTTTTAAGGTTTAGTGTTTAGGGTTTAGAGTTTGGGGTTTTAAGTTTTAGGGTTTAGAGTATAAGGTTTAGGTTTTAGGTTTAGGGTTTAGGTTTTTGTTTAGGGTTTAGGGTTTTTGGTTTTTTAAATAAAGAATAAATTCAGATTCAACATTTCTTCTTTTCAATTTCATCAACCATGTTTTCTAAGACACAAGTGATGACATAGTTAAAAAATGAGCATTCATAGAGCAAATCAAAATCCATAGATAAGTAGAACTGTCTCTACTATAAAGACATTGTTCCATAAGTAGCAGATCAGATCAGCCATTCTTAAGTTTCTTCAGTTCACATTAGAACTACCTGACCTCTCGAGCAGAGGGATCCACCATCATATCTCCGATCTCGGCCTTGGCCACCACCATGGTTGTAACCTCCATCGCTCCTCCCGCCATCATAACCACCACACCAACCAACACCTCCATATCCCCAGACCACTTTGTACGCCTACTTCTTGCCTCCACTTGATCTAGGCGACTGGTTGATGATGTTCCTTCCATCAAGGTTACGCCCATTAAGGTTTAGATTTAGGTTTATGTTTATTAGGTTTTAGGGTTTAGGTTTATTTTTTAATTTATTTAGTTAATTTAGGTTTAGGTTCAGGGTTTGGGGTTTAGGGTTTGGGGTTTAGAATCTAGGGTTTAGGGTTTGGGTTTAGGGTTTAGTGTTTAGGATTTAGGGCTTAGGGTTTTAGGCTTTATGCATTTAGGGTTTACGGTTTAGGGTTAGGGTTTAGGGTTTAGGGTTTAGGGTTTAGGCTTTTGGATTTACGATTTAGTGTTTAAGGTTTTTTTTAATTAAGTAAAATGGTAGGTTTATGTTTATTTAGTATATTTAATTTATTTTATTTTTATTTAGTTTAGTTTATTTACTTTAGTTCAGATTTTTTTATTTTAGTTTATGTTTATGGTTTAGGTTTAGGTTTATTTTTTAGTTGAGTTTTATTTTTATTTATTTTTTTGGATTAGGTTTTTTTGTTTTTTTGGGTTTAGGTTTTTTTACTTTTTTTTAGGTTTAGGTTTTAGGTTTTATTTTAGGTTTATTTAGGTTTTATTTTTTAGTTTAGGATTAGGTCTATTTTAGTTTATTTTATTTTATTTAGTTTAAGTTTAGGTTTGGTTTAGTTTATTTTAGGTTTAGGTTTTATTTATTTTATTTTAGGTTTAGGTTTTTTTTTAAAGTTTAGGGTTTAGGTTTATTTTTTCTTTATTTTTTTATTTTATTTTTTAGTTTGTTTTTTGGTTTAAGTTTTTGATTTTATTTTAGGTGTAATTTATTTATATTTTAGGTTTAGTTTTTATTTTAATTAGGTTTTATTTTTTTAGTTTAGTTTTTATATTTTATTTTATTTTAGTTTAGTTTTTTATTTATTTTGTTTAGGGTTTAGGTTTTTTTGGGTTTAGGGTTTAGGGCATAGTGTTTTATGGTTTAGTATTTTGGGTTATGTTTAGGGGTTAGGTTTAGGTTTTAGGTTTAGGATTAGTTTTAGTTTATGGTTTAGACTTTTCAATTTTTTTAATAGGAATAAATTCATATTCAACATTTCTTTTTTTTATTTCATCAACCAAGTAACAAACCAAGATTTTAAGACACAATGATATAGATCAAAATTAGCACACATCAAGAATAGATAGTAGGTGTCTTTTATTGTAAAGAGGTTCCATAGAAGGGTTAAATGTTTTTTTTACCACCTCGGTTTTAGAAGGATCCACCATCATATTGATCTCTCCCTCACCACCATGGCTATAACTTTTTTCCCCATTTTAGTTTACCACCACCTCCATATCCACCAGACCTAGTTACCACCTTGATAATAGGTTTCACCACCATTTTTAGATCTAGACTTTGTTTGATGATGTTCCTACCATCAAGGTTTACCCATTCTTAGGGTTTAAGCTTAGTTTAGGTTAATTATGTTTTAGGGTTTAGGTTTATTTTTAAATTTATTTACTTTAGGTTTAGGGTTTGGCGTTTAGGGTTAGGTTTAGGCTTAGGGTTAAGAATTTAGGGTGTATTATTTATGGTTTAGGGATAAGGTTTTAGGTTTATGCTTTTAGGTTTAGGTTTAGGATTTAGGGTTTTTTTTAGGGTTTAGGGTTTAGGGTTTAGGGTTTATGGTTTAGGTTGTAGGTTTAGATTGTAGGATTTGAGGTTTAGGTTTTTTTTAAAAAAAATTAAGTAAACCAATAGGTTTAGGTTTATTTAGTTTATTTATTTAATTTTTTATTTATTTTAATTTATTTGAATTTGAATTTTTATTTATGATTATTTTTTATTTTTATTTAATTTAGTTTTTTTATTTTAGGTTTATTTATTTTAGTTTAGGTTTTTCATTTTAGCTTATTTTTTGGTTTAGGTTTAGGTTTAGGTTTAGGTTTAGCTTTATTTTTAGTTAAGTTTTATTTTATTTTATTTTTTTTAGGTTTAAGTTTTATTTTTTTATTTTTTTAGGTATAGGTTTAGGTTTTATTTTAGGTTTTATTTTTTAGTTTAGGTTTAGGATTACTTTTAGTTTATTTTATTTTATTTAGTTTAGGTTTAGGTTTAGGTTTAGGTTTAGTTTATTTTGGTTTAGGTTTTATTTATTTTAGTTTAGATTATTTTAGTTTATTTAGTTTATTTTATTTTATTTTAGATTTAGGTTTTTTTAGTTTAGGGTTTTAATTATTACTTTTATTTATTTTAGGTTTATTTTTTTTTGGGTTTTGGTTTTATTTAGTTTTATTTTATTTTGCTTTAGGATTTTCTATATTTATTTTATGTTTATTTTTTATTTATTAAAGTTTTTATTCTTAAGTTTATTTTATTTTTTTTACTTGAGTTTGGTTTTCATTATTTTATTTAAGTTTACTTTTATTTATTATTTTATTTTATTTTAGGTTTAGGTTTAGGTCTTTATTTTATTTTATTTCTTTATTTTATTTAAGTTTTAGGTTCATTTATTTATTTTATTTTTAGATTTTATTTAATTTAGGTGTAGGTTTTAAGTTCTTAGGGTTTAGGTTTAGGGTTTAGGGTTTAAGGCTTAGGGTTTAGGGTATTAGGGTATAGATTTTAGGTTTAGGGTTTAGTTTGGTTTAGGGTTTACAATTTAGTGTTTAGGGTTTAATGTTTAGGGTTTTAGGCGTTAGGTTTAGGGTTTAGGGTTTAGGGTTTTAGGGTTTAGGGTTAGGTATAGTGTTAGTTTAGGGTTTAGGGTTTATTGGTTTAGTGTTTAGGTTTTAAGTTTAGGGTTTATGGTTTAGGTTTAGGGTTAAGGTTAGGTTAGGTTTAGGATTTAGGGTTTAGGGTTTAGGGTTTAGGTTCATTTAGTTTATTTAGTTTATTTAGTTTATTTAGTTTACATAATTATTTTAATTTATTTATATTTTATTTTATTTAGGTTTATTTTTTTATTTTTATTTAGTTTTTCTTTATTTATTTTAGGTTACTTTATTTTAATTTAGTTTTTTTTAAGGTTTAGGTTTTATTCTTTATTTTTTGATTTAGGTTTAGGTTTTTTTTATTTTTTTAGGTTTAGATTTATTTTAGGTTTTATTTTTAGTTTAGGTTTAGCTTATTTTAGTTTATCTTATTTTATTAATGGTTTAGGTTTAGGTTTAGGTTTAACATATTTTAGGTTTAGGTTTGGTTTTATTTTTTATTTATGTATTTTTTTAGGTTTAGGTTTTATTTAGTTTTATTATATTTAATTTTCAATTTATTTTATTTTTATTTTAGGTTTAGTTTTATTTTATTTAGTTTTTTTATTTTTAGTTTAGTTTAGGTTTTTATTTATTTTATTTTAGTTTAGTTTTTATTTTTATTTTATTTTCTTTTTATGTTTAGGTTTAGGTTTAGGTTTTAGTTTATGTTTTTATTTTATTTTATTTTTTTATTTTATTTTGGTTTAGATTTTTTTATTTATTTTATTTTTAGGTTTTATTTAGTTTAGGTTTTGATTTTTAGCTTTTTAGGGTTTAGGGTTTAGGGTTTAGGGTTAGTTGAGGGTTTAAGGTTTGGGGTAGGGTTTTGGGTTTATGGTTTAAGGTTTAGGTTTTTGGGTTTAGGATTTAGAGTTTAGGGTTTTATGATTTCGGGTTTATAATTTGGGATTTTTAGGGTTTAGTGTTTATGGTTTATGGTTTAGGTTTTAGGTCTAAGGTTGAAACTTTTGTTTAGGGTTTAGGGTTTTGGGTTTTTTAATAGAGAATAAATTCATTCAACATTTCTTTGTTTCAATTTCATCAACCAAGTAACACACCAAGTTTTCTAGGACACTGTACATAGACCAAAAATGAGCACACATAGAGCAAATCAAAGACCATAGATAACTAGAACTGTCTTCTTGTAAACATAGTTCCATAAGATATAGTTCTTATTTCTAGTTCCCATTAGAACCACCAGGCCTCTCAGTAGCGGGATCCACCATCATATCTTGAACTCTCTCCGCCACCACCACGTTTAACCTCCTTCACTCCTCCCGCCTACTTGCTCGACCACCACCTCCATATCCCAGTCTAGTTTACCCTCTCCGATAGCTAGGCTTCACCTTTGCCTCCATCTAGATCTAGGTGATTCAGCGGTGTTATTCTTGCCGTCAGGTTTTACCCATTCTTAGGTTTAGGTTTATTATATTTTAGGGTTTAGGTTTATTTTAAAAAAAATTTAGTTACTTTAGGATTAGGTTTAGGGTTTGGGGTTTAGGGTTTAGGATTTAATGTTAGGGTTTAGGGTTTAGGGTTTAGGGTTGAGGGTGTATTATTTATGGTTTTAGGTTTTAGGGTTTTGGGTTATCTTGTTAATTTAGGGTTTAGGATTAGAATTTAGGGTTTAGGGTTGTAGGTTTAGGGTTAGTTTTAGGGTTTAAGGTTTAGGGTTTAGGGTTTAGGGTTTAGGTTTATGGTTTTTAAAATTAAGTAAATTGATAGGTTTAGGTTTATTTAGTTTATTTAGTTCATTTTATTTATTTTACTTTATTTTATTTTTTTTTATTTTTTATTTTTATTTATGTTTATTTTTATTTTCATTTAGTTTAGTTTATTTATTTTAGGTTTATTTATTTTAGTTTATGTTTTTTATTTTAGTTTAGGTTTTTATTTTAGTTTATTTTTTTGGTTTATTTTATTTTTAGTTGAGTTTTATTTTTATTTTATTTTTAAGTTTAGCTTTTATTTTATTTTTTTTTAGGTTTAGGTTTACATTTTTATTTTGTTAGGTTTGGTTTTAGGTTTTTATTTTAGGTTGATTTTTATAATTTATTTTTTAGTTTAGGTTTAAGTTTATTTTTAGTTTACTTTATTTTATTTAGTTTAGGTTTAAATTTATGTTTTATTTATTTTAGTTTAGTTTATTTTAGTTTATTTCATTTATTTTATTTTTATTTTAAGTTTTAGTTTTTTTTTTAAGTTTAGGGCTTAGGTTTAATTTTTTAATTATTTTTAGGTTTAGGTTTTTATTTTGTTTTATTTAAGGCATATTTTATTTTTATTTTATGTTTATTTTTATTTTATTAAAGTTTTATATTCATAAGTTTATTTTATTTTTTAGTTTAGTTTAGGTGTTTCTTTACTTTATTTTAGTTTATCTTTAGTTTTTATTTTGTTTAATTTTTAGGTTTAGGTTTAGGTTTTTATTTTATTTTATTTCTTTATTTTATTTAGATTTAGGTTTTTTTATTTATTTTATTTTTAGGTTTTAATTAGTTTAGGTTTAGGCTTTTAGGGTTTAGGGTTTAAGGTTTATGGTTTAGGGTTTTAGGGTTTAGGATTTTAGGGTTTAGGGTTTAGGGTTTTAGTTTAGTTTAGTGTTATGCTTTAGGGTTTAGGGTTTTAGGGTTTATTTCTTTGGTGGTTTAGTGTTAGTTTAGGTTTAGATTTAGGGTTTAGGCTTTATGGTTTAGGGTTTAGGGTTAGCTTAGGGTTTAGGGTTTAGAGCTTTAGAGTTTATGGTTTATGGTTTAGGGTTTAGGGTTAAGGTTATGGTTTGGGTTTAGGGTTTTTTTTTTAAATTAATTAAATCGGTAGGTTTAGGTTTATTTAGTTTATTTATTAGTTTAATTATTTATTTATTTATTTAGTTTATTTATTTTAGTTCATTTATTTAATTTTAAGGTTTATTAGGTTTAGGTTTATTTTTTAGTTTAGTTTTATTTTTGTTTTATTTTTCAGGTTTACATTTTTTTTATTTTAGGTTAGGTTTATGTTTACTTTTAGGTTTTATTTTTTTAGATTATGTTTAGACTTATTTTTAGTTTATTTTATTTTATTTAGTTTAGGGTTTAGGTTTAGTTTATTTTAGATTTAGGTTTAGGTTTCATTTATTTTAATTTAGTTTATTTTATTTTAGGTTTAGTTTTATTTTAATTATTTATTTTAGGTTTAGGTTTTTTTATTTAGGTTTTTATTTAGTTTTTATTTTATTTTAATTTCAATTTATTTTATTTTTATTTTATGTTTAGTTTTTTTATTTAGGTTTTTTATTTTTAAGTTCATTTTATTGTTTTAGTTTAATTTTGGTTTTATTTATTTTATTTTATTTTAGTGTTTATTTTTTATTTTATTTTATTTTTATGTTTAGGTTTAGTTTTAGGTTTTGATTTATGTTTAGGTTTTATTTTATTATATTATTTATTTTATTTAGGTTTATGTTTTCTTAGTTATTTAGGTTTATTTAATTTAGGTTTAGGTTTTATGTTTTAGGGTTTGGGTTTAGGGTTTAGGGTTTGGGGTTTAGGAATTAGGGTTTGGGTTGTAGGTTTTAGGGTTTAGGGTTTAGGGTTTAAGGTTTAGGGTTTAGGGTTTAGAGTTTAGGGTATAAGGTTTAGAGTTTTAAGGTTTAGGGTTTAGGGTTTAAGGTTGTAGGGCTAGGGTTTAAGGTTTAGGATTTAGGGTTTAGGGTTAGGGATTTTTTTTATTTTTTTATTTTTTATAATTTTTATTTTTTTAAAAGTAAACTAGTATGTTTAGGTTTATTTAGTTTATTTTATTTACTTTTATTTATTTAAGTTTATTTTATTTTTTTTAATTATTTTTTTTTATTTATTTATTTTTTTGTTCAAGTTTTTTATTTTAGTTTATTTTTTAGGATTAGGTTTAGGTTTAAGTTTAATTTTTAGTGTAGTAGTTTTTTTTAGGTTTAGGTTTATTCTTTATTTTTAGGTTTAGGTTTAGGTTTTTATTTTATTTTTTAGGTTTAGGTTTATTTTTAAATTTTATTTTTTAGTTTAGGTTTAGGTTTATTTTTAGTTTAATTTATTTTATTTATGGTTTAGGTTTAGTTTATGTTTAGTATATTTTTTTAGTTTAGGGTTTGGTTTTATTTTTTTTTTTTAGAATTGATTTTTAGTTTAGGTTTTTTATTTAGTTTTTTTTTACTTTATTTTTTAGTTTATTTTATTTTATTTTAGGTTTAGTTTTATTTTTTAGCTTTTTTTATTTTAGTTTAGTTTAGGTTTTATTTATTTTATTTTTATTTAATTTTATTTTATTTAGTTTCTTTTTAGGTTTAGGTTTAGGTTTAGGTTTAGGTTTGGTTTAGGATTAGGTTTTTTGTTTAGGTTTTATTTTATTTTATTTTTGTTTAAGTTCATTTTATTTATTATATTTTTTAGGTTTTATTTAGTTTAGGTTTAGCAAGGTTTAGGGTTTAGGTTTAGTTGAGGTTTAGGGTTTAGGGTTTTAGGTTTGGGGTGTAGGGTGTAGTGTAGTTTAGGGTTTAGTGTAGGTTTTGGGTTTAGGTTTAGGATTTTAGAATTTATTGTTTATGGTTTAGGATTTTTAGGGTTTAGGGTTTAGGGTTTAGGGTTTAGGTTTTAGGTATAGGGTTTAGGTTTTAGTTTAGGGTTTAAGGTTTTTGGTATTTTTAATAGAGAATAAATTCAGATTAATCATTTCTCCTATTTGATTTTATTAACAAAGTAGTTTTGATGGTATAGAAAATAAGCATGCATAGAAAATGAAAGACCCTAGATAACTAGAACCATCTATTATAAAACAGAGTTCCATAGTGATTGGTCATTTTTTTGTTTAGGGTTTAGGTTTAGGTTTAGTTTTAAGGTTTCGGGTTTAGGGTTTAAGGTTTAGGATTTAAGGTTTAGAGTTTTTTTTATAAATTAAGTAAACTGATAGGTTTAGGTTTATTTAGTTTATTTTTTTTATTTATTTTAGCTTTTTTTATTTTTTATTTTTATTTATGTTTATTTTTTCTTTTTATTTAGTTTAGTTTCTTTATTTTAGGCTTATTAATTTTAGTTTAGGTTTTTTATTTTAGTTTGTTTTTTTTGTTTAGGTTTAGGTTTAGGTTTAGATTTATTTTTTAGTTGAGTTTTATTTTTCTATTTTAATTTTAGGTTTTATTTTTTATTTTTAGGTTTAAGTTTACATTTTTATTATATTTTTTTTGGTTTATGTTTTAGGTTTTTATTTTAGGTTTATTTTTAGGTTTTATTTTTTTTAGCTTAGGTTTAGGTTTATTTTTAATTTATTTTATTTTATTTAGGGTTTAAGTTTAAGTTTAGGTTTAGTATATTTTAGGTTTAGGGCTTAGGTTTTCTTTTTTATTTATTTTTAGGTTTATTTTTTAGGTTTATGTTTTTATTTATTATTTTATTTTTATTTTATGTTTAGTTTATTTTATTTAGGTTTTATTTTTTTTTAGTTTAGTTTAGGTTTTATTTCTTTATTTTAGTTTAGTTTTTATTTTTTTTTATTTCAATTTCTTTTTTAGGTTTAGGTTTAGATTTTAGTTTAGGTTTTTATTTTATTTTATTTTTTTTATTTTATTTTGGTGTAGGTTCTTTTATTTAATTTATTTTTAAGTTTTATTTAGTTTAGGTTTTTTTAGTTTAGGTTTAGGGTTAGTTGAGGGTTTAAGGTTTAGGGTGTAGGGTTTAGGGTTTAGGGTTTAGAGTTTAGGGTTTAAGGTTTAGGGTTTAGGTTTTTGGGTTTAGGGTTTAGAGTTTAGTGTTTTGTGTTTTACAATTTATGGTTTATGGTTTGGGATTTTTATTGTTTAGGGTTTAGGGTTATGGTCTAGGGTTTAGGTTTTAGTTTAGGGTTTAGGGTTTTGGTTTTTTTTAACAAAGAACAAATTCAGATTCAACATTTCTTTTTTATTTCATCAACCAAGTAACACACCAAGTTATCTAAAACACAAGTGATGACATAAATAAAAAATGAGCACGCATAGAGCAAATCAATGAGACCCCAGATAACTAGAATTGTCTTTGCTATAAATACATAGTTCCATAAGCAGCAGATCAGATTGTTTTTATTTTATTTGTTTAAATTTAGGTTTTAGGTTTATTTTTAGGTTTTACTTTTTAGTTTAGATTTAGGTTTATTTTTAGTTTATTTTATTTTATTTTCTTTTGGTTTAGGTTTAGGTTTAATTTATTTTAAGTTTAGGTTTAAGTTTTATTTCTTTTAGTTAATTTTTTTCAGTTTAAATTTAGGTTAATTTTATTTTTTATTTTAGGATTGTTTTTATTTTTGGTTTAGAGTTTAGGGTTTAGGGTTTAGGGTTTTAGGGTTTAGAGTTTAGGTTTTGTGTTTAGTGTTTAGGGTTTAAGTTTTAGGTTTAGTGTTTATGTTTTAGTTTAGGTTTATTTTTAAATTAAGTAAATTGGTGGGTTTAGTTTTTTTTTAGTTTATTTTTGAGGTTGAGGTTTAGGTTTTTTTTAAAAAAATTAAGTTTAGGGTTTTTATGGTTGAGGGTTTAGGGTTTAATATTTAGGGTTTATAGTTTCTATTTTTGGGTTTGGGATTTAGGGTTTTAGGGTTTAGGGTTTAGAGTTTAGGGTTGTAGGATTAAGTTTAGGTTTGGTTAGAGTTTAGTTTAGTTTAGGGTTTATTTGTTTTAGGTTTAGGGTTTAAGGTTTTAGGTTTAGGATTTTTTTATGGTTTAGTGTTTAGGGTTTAGGTTGTAGGTTTAGTGTTAGGTTTGTTTTAGGGTTTAGTATGTTTTAGTTTAAGGTTTTTTTTGGTTTAGGGTTTAGAGCTTAAGTTATTAGGTTTAGGGTTTCTAAATTAAGTAATTTAGGTTTATTTTTTTATTTATAGATTTTTTTTTATTTAGGTTTATTTATTTTAATTTTGGTTTTTTATTTTAGTTTATTTTTTTCTTTTTAGGTTTAGGTTTAGGTTAATTTTTTAGTTGAGTTTAATTTTTATTTTATCTTTTTGGTTTAGGTTTTTAGGTTTTAGGTTTAGGTTTAGGGTTTAGGGTTTAGGGTTTTAGGGTTTAGGGTTTAGGGTAAGGGTTTAGGGTTCTGGGTTTAGGGTTTATAATTTTTAGGGTTTGTGGTTTAGGGTTTGAGGTTTAGGGTTTAGGGTTTAGGTTTAGGGTTTAGGGTTTTTAGGGTTTTGGATTTTGGGTTTAAGGTTTTAAGGTTTAGGATTTAGGGTTTAGGCTTAGTTTTAGGGTTTAGGGTTAAAGGTTAAGGTTCTTTTATTCTTTAATTTTATTTTGTTATTTTCTATTATTTGGGTTTAGGGTTTAGGGTTTGGTTTTAGGTTTATGGTTTGGTTTTAGTTTAGGTTTATTTTTTAAATTAAGTAGTAGGTTTATTTTAGTTTATTTTTAGGGTTTAGGGTTAGCTTAGGGTTTAAGTTTTTTTTCTCTTTCAAATTAAGTAAACCTGCAAGTTTAGGTTTATTTAGTTAATTCAGCTTATTTTTTAGTTATTTTAGTTTTTTTTTATTTTTTTTATTTTCTTTATTTTAGTTTATTTATTTATTTTAGTTTAGGTTTTTATCTTAGTTTATTTTTAGGTTTATGTTAGGTTTATTTTTAGTTAAGTTTTATTTTATTTTATTTTTTGGTTTAGGTTTTAATTTTTATTTTTAGGTTTCAGGTTTTTATTTTATTTTCTTAAGTTTAGGTTTTAAGTTTTTATTTTAGGATTATTTTTAGGTTTTATTTTTTTTAGTTTAGGTTTAGGTTTATTTTTAGTTTATTTTCATTTAGGTTTAGGTGTTTTTTTAGTTTATGGTTAAAGTTTTAGTTTTTTATTTATTTTTAGGTTTTATTTTTAGATTTACTTTTTTAGGCTTAGGTTTTTATTTTATTTTTATTTTATTTTATTTTAGTTTTGTTTTAAATTTATTTTATTTTTATTTTACATTTAAGTTTTTATTTTATTTATGTTTTTATTCATAGGTTTATCTAATTTTTTTAGTTTAATTTAGGTTATTATTTATTTTATTTTAGTTTATTTTTATTTGTTTATTTTATTTTTATTTTAGGTTTAGGTTTAGGTTTTAATTTAGATTTTTTATTTATTTGATTTTTTTAATTTATTTAGGTTTAGGTTTTATTTATTTATTTTATTTTAGGTTTTATTTTGTTTAGGTATAGGTTTTTAGGTTTTTAGGGTTTAGGGTTTAAGGTTTAGGGTTTTAGGCTTTAGGGTTTTAGGGTTTTGGGTTTTGGGTTTAGGGTTAGGGTTTAGGGTTTAGGGTTTAGGTTTTAGTGTTTAGGCTTTAAGGTTTAGGATTTTTAGGGTTTAGGGTTTAAGTTTTAGGGTTTAGGGTTAGCGGTTTAGGGTTTAGGGTTAGGTTTTTTAATTTTTTATATTTATATTTTTATATTTATGGTTTAGGTTTTAGGTTTAGGTTTTGGTTTAGGTTTTAGGTTTAGGGTTCATGTTTTAATTTAGGTTTAGTGTTTTTTGGTTTTATTTATAATAGAAAATAAATTTAGATTCAACATTTTTTCTTTTCGATTTAATCAACCAAGTAACACACCAAGTTTTTTATGACACAATAGATGATATTGATAAAAAATGAGCATGCATAGAGCAAATGAAAATGCCTAGATAACTAGAACCATCTTTACTGTAAAGACATAGTTCCATAAGTATTAGATGGATTGTTCTTATTTCTAGTTCCCATCAAAACCACCCTGGCCTCTCAAGTAGCAGGATCCACCATCATATCCCCGATTTCTCCCTCCACCACCACCATTGATGTAACCTCCATCGCTCCTCCCGCCTCCATAACCACCACTACACCGACCACCACCTCCATATCCACCAGAACCTCCAGATCCCCACCACCATTGCGTTAACCATTGCATCTACCTTCGCCTCCAACACCCTATCTATACTAAGCTTGGTTGACGATGATGTTCCTAACATCAAGATTCTTCCCATTCTTAGGATTTAAGTTTAGGTTCAAGTTTATTAGGTTTTAGGGTTTAGATTTATTTTCAAATTTATTTAGTTACTTTAAGATAAGGTTTAGGGTTTGGGGTTTAGGGTTTTGGCTTTAGGTTTAGGGTTAGGGTTTAGGGTTTAGGGTTTAGGGTTTAGGGTTTTAGGGTTAGGGTATAAGGTTTAGGGTTTAGGGTTTAGGGTTGAGGATACAAGGTTTAGGGTTTTTTTAATTAAGTAAACTGGTATGTTTAGGTTTATTTAGTTTACTTATTTTATTTTTTATTTATTTTGTTTATTTTAATTTTATATTTTTATTTAGGTTTATTTTTTTTACTTTTATTTAGTTTAGCTTATTTATTTATAGGTTTATTTATTTTAGTTTAGGTTTTTTATTTTAATTTATTTTTTATGTTTAGGTATAGAGTTTTATTTTTATTAAGTTTAGGTTTTTTTGGTTTTTAGGGTTTAAGGTTTAGGGTTATCGTTTAGGGTTTAGGGTTTAGGGTTTAGGTTTTAGGTTTTAGGTTTAGTGTTTATGGTTTAGGGTCTTTAGGGTTTAAGGTTTTTTTTTTAGGGTTTAGGGTTTTTGTGTTTAGGGTTAGGGTTTAGGGTTTAGGTTAGTTTATGGTTTAGTTTGGTTTAGGGTTTAGGGTTTATGATTTAGGGTTTAAGATACTTTTTTAAATTAGTAAACTGATAGGTTTAGGTTTATTTAGTTTACTCAGTTTATTTTATTTTTTTATTTTTCTTTTGGTTATTTATTTTAGTTTATTTATTTTTTGGTTTATTTATTTTAGTTTAATTTTTTTATTTTAGTTTTTTTTTTATTTTTTTTAGGTTTAGGTTTAGGTTTATTTTTTAGTTGAGTTTTATTTTTATTTTATCTTTTAGGTTTAGGTTTTCAATTTTTAGGGTTTAGGGTTTATGGTTTATGGTTTCAAGGTTTAGGGTTTAGGGTTAAGGTTTAGCGTTTAGGGTTTAGGGTTAAGGTTTAGCATTTAGGCTTTAGGTTTTAGGGTTTTTAAGGTTTAGGGTTTAGTGTTTACAGTTTTGGGTTTTGGGTTTGCAGTTTAGGGTTTTAAGATTTAAGGTTTAGGGTTGTAGGTTTAGGGTTTAGGGTTTAGGCTTAATTTTGGGTTTAGTGTTTAGGTTAATTTTTTTTATTTTTTAAATTTTTTTAGTTTTAGGGTTTAAGGTTTAGGGTTTAGGTTTTAGGTTTAGGGTTGAGGTTTTAGTTTATGTTTATTTTTAAATTAAGTAAAGTGGTAGGTTTACATTTTTTAGTTTATTTTTAGGATTTAGGGTTTAGTGTAGGATAAATTAGGGTTTAGGTTTTAATTAAGTAAACCATCACCTTTAGGTTTATTTAGTTTATTCAATTTATTTTTTATTTATTTTAGTTAATTTTGTTTTTTATTTTATTTAGTTTAGTTTATTTATTTTAGATTTATTTATTTTAGTTTATTTTTTAAGTTTAGGTTTATTTTTTAGTTTTTATTTTATTTTATTTTTTTGATTTAGGTTTTACATTTTATTTTTTTGGGATTAGGTTTAGGTTTTATTTTATTTTTTTAGTTTTATGTTTTAATTTTTCTTTTAGGTTTTTTTTAGTTTAGGTGTCGATTTATTTTTAGTTTGTTTTATTTTATTTAGTTTAGGGTTTGGTTTAGATTTAGGTTTAGGTTTTATCTATTTTAGTTTAGTTTATTTTAGTTTAGTTATTTTTAGTTTATGATTTAAGTTTTATTTATTTATTTTTATGTTATATTTTAAGATTATTTTTTAAGTTTAGGTTTAATTTAGTTTTTATTTTAGTTTATTTTTTAGGTTTATTTTATTTTTTTATTTTGTTTAATTTTTTATTAATTTAGGTTTCTTATTATTGGGTTTATCTTATTTTTTTAGTTTAGTTTTGGTAATTATTTATTTTCATTTAGTTTATTTTTATTAATTTATTGTATATTATTAATTTACCTAGGCAACCTCCTTTTCCACCTCCTCTTCCACCACCTCGGCCAGTCCGCCATCGCAACTGCCACAACGACCATTTCCACCACCTCAGTAGCCTACCCAACAGCGGTATTCATATCCATCGCTAGGTATCTACTTTCCACCTACGCTTATCGATAGATTGAATAAGCCATATTCATTCAAGAGGGAGGTAGTTAGAAAAATCTTTAAGAATCTCTTAAAGAAACCTGACTTTCAGTTACTAGAGCCTAAGAGGCTGGAGGAAGTGGGCAAGAGCGATGATCCTAACTATTGCCCTACCACCGCATGTTAGGCCATGTCTTAGAGGATTGTATCACTTTTAAGGACTAGCTTGAGTGCATCTACAAGTTGAGAGCCATAGTTATCCCTAAGGAATACTTATTAGAACAACCATCCTTAAATAAGTAATCCATGGGGATACTTACGATCTTAAGAAAGAAGGTTAGGATATCTCTCTATCCCGAACCTCTAAGAAGATCATTTCTAAGATCAAGAAGCTTTCCTTGCAGGTGCCTGAAGTAGCTCAAACCTCCAACACCAAGGAAGGTTTCCTAGTTGCAAAGGACAACTTGGGGAGGGTGACAACCCACCAATAGTAGCAGCTCACCATACTTTCTCGGGATAGTCCAGTAGTATAGCCCGTCAGTCTGTAATCCCTCCGCGTTGCATCTACCACCTCTTACGCCTCCTCTTCTCCAGAGTGTTGTATCTATGGATAAGGGCACTAAATCATTTACTCTGCTTACTTTACTTGACTTATCATGTACCTCCACCCAAATTGAAGAAAGCTGATTCTACTTGTATATTGTCTACTTCTGGTGCTTTGATTTTATTCTTATTGAAAGCGCTTCGAGTCTAAATAAAAATAATAGCTCTAGTAGTTCTGATCCTTTCCTTTTTGATTCAGAGTCAGACTATCCTTCTATGAATCAATCGGGTTCACCTCTTGAGATTGACTTAGAGTTAACTAACTCTGAGGATCCCATAGGAGAAGCTGTAGGTATGGATGATGAGAAGGTAAAACTTTCCATAAGCTCATCATTCCAAGATGTCACTGTAGTCAACCTACGCAATGGCATAGTTCTACCTCCTAGGGTAACACCTTTGGATAAGGGTAAGCAAGTTATTGGTTCGAATGTGCAGATAGCCCCTCCATAGATGCTCCACCCATGGATATGCTTATGGAGTACCAAGCTAGAGTTGATTACAATGTCCTAGCTCACCCTAGAAAGTTTCCAGCTAAGTTAAGCATACATGATACCCTTATCTTATCCAAATAGATGAGGGAATCTCTAATCAAATCCTTACTTGATCTAGAGATATGCTTAGCTCAGCTAACTGCTACTAAAGAAGAGGCATGCCACTCTAAGGACATCTTAGGAGCTACATATAGCGATGAAGACTTACTCCTAAGATGACAGAGCACAATCGCCTCTTTACATTAAAGTGGATGTTGGTAGATACAAGTATCCAGAGTTCTGGCTGGTTGACCCAAGTGTATCAGTCAACATTATGAGTCTAAGAACCCTTGCCTACTTTAGGATCGACATCTCCAAACACCAAATAGGAAGGATGATGTTGAGAGGATTCAATGAACAAGGCATGAGGGCCTTCTGGTGTTTATTTTTAGATGTATATGGGTGGGGGGGGGGGTGACACCACATGGGTGTAGGGGATGCTTTTGAGGTGATCAGTACACATTGAGGTATGATGTACTATCTCGATAGATAGAGACATCACCCTACAATGAACCTAATCACGTAATAAGGACTCTTTAGGCATGATGGGTCTTCAAATGAGATTTCTCCCTTTACATGGATGAATAAATCAAGGTTTATATTAAACTAGGTTTTTAAGTTTCCTATGGAGGAAAGCCTCTATAATTAATTACATCTTAGGAAATGAAATTTCCTAAGAATACTCTCGATTAAAGTAGACAATTATCATCTCCAAAGATTTTAAGGTTACACTATTAAAAGATTGGTTGTATTTGGAAAATCAATTGGAAAAGTTCAAGGTGAAGACTTATTGTTGAAATCCAAATGAAATAATTAGGAAATTCTCATGATACTAAGAAGTTAATGAGCATTTCAATCTATCCTATGGTTGGGCTTTATAATTTTAAAGTTGAGGAGATTTATATGTTTTGAGTTGAAATTTAATTAGATTACTAGGGCTTATAATCCAAACAAGGTTGTGGGAATGCTTAAGAGGTGAGTATTTATGCTCGTACCTGAAGGAAATATCTACTTTGGATCCTAAATCTAGGGAGCTTTAGTACGAGCTAAAGCATGACCTAATTCTAAGCCATAGGTGGACAAGGGTTTACCTCCACAAGAGAGAATGTCTAGCTTCTTCACTTATAACTGCAGGGGTGGTCGCACTAACTCCTCCTATGATTTTAAAACCATAGAGCATATGACTTAATCTATAGAAGCAAAATATTTTTAAATTTTAATTCATTTTAAACACATTGTTTTGATAGAGGCTTTAGGAATTTTTATGCCTAAATGCATGATGAAATAGGCTATAGGTCAAATAAGGTAGAAGAAGGTGTTCTCCACCACAAAGGATGCCCTCACAGGTCATGCATTCCTTTATCGTGCAAGGATGGAGATCCTTCATGTTCAAGAGAGAAAGAGTATGCATGCATGATGTGAAACATATAACCATATAGCTAAGGGGTTGCTAAATCTTTTAATTATCTTATTTATCTATTAGGCTTTATGATGAGGTTATAAGTTGTTTAAAACTTAGTTATGAGTGATTAGTTGGGTAGAAAAGTTATTTTCATCCTAAGAGCCTAATCATATCCAACCCACACATTAAAGCATCAACCATTTAAGAAACTATGAAAAGCATGTCGTCCTAATGCACAATGTAAATATAACATCAAATAATTATATAAACTATCATAAAAGAATAAAAGGTCGGTACAGTCGGGTACCTCCGTATAAACCGAAGAGAGAAAAGATGGGTAGCCAAGCTCTACCATTATACAACCTGGAATATAAAAGAACAATTATAATTGTATTAAATGCTATGGGGGTCTTCGTTCTTCATATCTCCATTTATGATTTGGTTCCTCTTTGATTTGGATGATGCTTGCTTCAAAGGCATCACAGGGCACCCTAGGACAAAGCCTTCTAGCCACTGGTCATCCTAATCCGCCATAGCACTAATCCTAATTCTCATTGCAAAAATTACATTTATGTGGGAAAAGTAAATCTAACTACACCTGCAAAATAGAAGTTAGCTAAATATACATATAATCCCAAGCTGTTGTATTTATAATTTGGACTTAGCACCCTATACATAGTTAACTAAGCCCACCTATCCTAACTTGGATTATGCTTAAGGATTTAAGCAACCTGCAAAAAGAGCATTCACATTTATTTTTAAGCATCCCTTAAGCATAATCCCCTATAAAAAACATGATTAGGCTAATATTGGCCTATCATCCTCTCTGAGTATACACCATAACATCCAATCTAAAATAATACATCATAAAAATACATATATCACATCATACACCATCCTAACTTAGAGCTAGAAGTGGTGACCTAATTTTAATGTGTGTATTAAGGCTTGTGTGGTAAGTCTTATTAGGCATTAGTGTTGTATTTTTAAATGTAAAAGGATTCAATTTAACATGAAAGGTTGATTTCACTTAAAGTAGTTTAATTGATTTGAGAATTTTAATTTATGTTTTCCATTATCTCATTTGATTACACTTAGCAACTAAGTGTTTTAAAGAGAGGAAAAGGGTATTGCCCTCTTTCATCCCTAACTTAAGTCACTTTCTAAAGTATATTAATTTGATTTAGTTCTCGTTAGTGAATGACTTATTAAATGATTTAATTAATCTTAAGTTTAGGTTCACTTTAAATAATTCTATTCAAAATGAAAGGCATCTTAAGATTTATTTAATTGAATTACTACCACATAACATATATTAAATCATTCCTTTCATCACATGTAATATGCATGATTTAATCCTAAGTATATACATGCAACATATTTTAGCACACTTAAATGATGAATGTATGTGTGCATTTAGAATTTATATTTTATTTGATTGAATTATTTAAACATATTAATTTAAAACTTTATCAAAATTCTTATACAAAAATGACATTAGAATGAAATTAAATAGGCATGTGCCATTGTTAAATCAGAGAAGTGAGGTAATCAAATGACCTCCTTGGAGCTAGCTAAAGCCTCATATTCTCTGGATGTCCAGACTATATACCCATTTGCTTTCAAACATATGTAAATTCGTATACATGAACATAGGAAATAAGCTCCAAATCATATGGCCAATTAATTCAACCACTTAGTCAATTATGAATGCATGCAATTTTAATGTAAAATAGGATTTTCATTCACTAATCACATATAAATATACATGTACAAAGATATAGGAAAGTACATGTCATTGTTAAACTAGGGAAGTGTGGTAATCAAATGACCTCCTTGGGGCTAACTAAATCCTTGTATTCCCGAGATGTCCAGACTATATACTTGCTTTTCCTGGACACACATGGATGTATACATAAATGAGGGAATGAAATCCATGCAAAGATTGTATATTTTTTTGATTGAATCAATTATATATATGAATTAAATCTCTATCCAAATTCTAATGTTAAAATACATAAGAATGAAATCAAATGGGTATCTGCCATTGTTAAACATGGGAAGCGAGGTAATCAAATGACCTCCTTGGGGCAAGCTAAAGCCTCATGTTCCAGAGATGTCCAGAATATATACTCATTACCATTCAATCTTATATAAATTAACACATGAATAGAGGAAAGAGAACTCAACATTCATAAACTTAAGCTATAAGCACATGCATTTCTTATGCATTTATAACTAGCATCATAAAATATACTATTATTAAATTATAAGCTTTTGAAAAACACAATTAAATTTAATAGTGATAATATCCATTCATATATTAAATTAAATCAACACATGCAAGCTTACATAAAGTAAATCCATTTTATTTTAGTTGATTTTGAAAAGATGGATGCATGAATTCAAATGACATACCAAATTTAACATGTTTGGAAGGAGGTCAATTAAATATAAGCATGTAATTCATTCAACCAAACTAGTTGATAAGGACAATCAAATCAAATAAGATTTTTTAAAACTAAAGCTTCTTTATTAATTAAGTTTTGGATTTGATTTGATTTGATTTAAAGAGGAGAAGAGAAATCATTACTTGTTGTTTTAAACCCACTCCCACATTAGTGATTTGATTTAATTAAAGGAAATGTAATTAAGTTGATTTTATGGGTTAATTAAGTTGAACCCTTAATTAGATGAATTAATTACTCTTACTTATGTCACCTTAAAGTAATTAACTAAATAATTATGAGACAACATGATATGCATGGAAAATAAACTTACAATGATCCTAGGAAATAGAATGGGCCTAATGCAATTGGCTCATGATTAATAATTAATTAGATTATGGGACTTAATTAATTACTCTTATAATTTTCCCACGCATGTGGACTAACCATAATTTCATTAAACTACTTTAGGTTATTAAACACCTAAAGATCCACCCCATGGTTTAATTAATTAAGGTCTGATGTGATTATGATTTCAATTTGATTAAGTGATTTAATTAATTTGTTAAATCTTAATTAATTTCATTTTAAAAAAGGGTGAAATGAACTTAGGGGAAGAGATCCCAACCCTATTCCTTAGTTCACTTAATGTTGAACAAAGATTAATAAACTTAATTAACTAATTTATTATTGTTCATGGGATTAATTAATCATTAATTAACTTAAAAGAGTAATTAAGGTTTAATTAGTCAATTTTCTAATTAAGTGAGCAATAAATCTCAAGAAAATCATAGGAGGTAGTGGTCATCCCATTAAATTAATCCAAAAAGTTTTGGTTTAATTGCTCAAGTAATTAAGGAGTAATTAAGCTAATTAATTTTGTAATTAAACCTTAATAAATTTTAATTACAATTCAAAATAGTTAAGATCATTTTTATTTAATTCTTCTGAAATACTTTTAAAATGAGTATTTATTTGCATTTTTTATGATTAATAAGCTAATTAAAGCCTAATCCTATTGGCACCATGTGGCGTCTTTGATGCTTTCCACATGCCATGAGATTGGCTACATAAAAACTTTCATGCTATGTGAGGCGTGGATGCACTTTCTCATCATCATCCAATTTAAGATTGGATGGTTACAATTAATCCCATAATAGGATTAAATCGGTCTCTAACAAATCTAAACATGGTTTAATTTAATCATGCAGAATGGATGATGCGTGATCAAACATCACGTGAGTGAGGGAGAATGGAGTCCAGCCACCATTTCTCACTTGATCCGAGCTTCGGATCCACTCCAAATGGATCCCACACATTCATGACATTGATTGGAGGGGATCCTATGATAAAGATCACATGAGATGCAAGTTTTCTTCAAAAACCTCCAACCCATATTTGGGTAAGGATCAATTTTGGATGTATACCTCACCGGAGCTCAGGACTAGTGGCTCAAACGATTTAGGATGCTTCATCTAGTGGAGATGAAGCCCTGCTAAGCAGCAATCAATTCCTCGATGTTCACTCAGAAGGCCATGAATCAATGATTTGGAGCTTGGCTTTGATCGAAGTCTAATCTTCGCTGCTCAGGAAGCTTGGAAGATGATTCATTCTTACTCGATGAGGCTTAGGGAAGGTGCGTGCAAAGTTAATTTGAGTTTGATGAAGAAATGGGGAAGTTAGGTCTGAAATGGGAGTGTCCTATTTTAAGATAGATGGAATGGCATTTTTTGATCAAGGAATGAGCTTGGGAGCTTAGGGAATGGCTCTAGCTAGTTATCTTGGGTAGCTAGGGCTCTAAAGAATGATTTTTGTATGTTTGAGTGGAAATGAGGGGGTGTATACCCCTTCATCTAGATCAGATGGTGGGATTTGGTTTGGCTTATAGTGGCAGTCTAGCCATCTCAAGGAGTCTGGGTGGTAGGGAGGAGGTGAGTTGGTTAGACTTGGTTGGTTGAAGGTGTGGAGTTAGCTGCCAAGGAGGAATCTTGGGTGTCCTATGGGTTTCAAATGCTCCAATCGGGAGAGTGAGGTGATTTTACCTCCCATGGGTCATGGCTGACCCAAACACCCCTTGGGTCAGGTAGGGCAGTGTCCTTGGTACCTAGGTGGATCATTGGGAGAGTATAAAGTGGCCAAGGAATGGAAATGTTCACTTACATGGGTGATTTGTCTTGTGTGATGCCTTTAACCTAAGGGTAGAATTATCATTTGATATTGGATTTGATTTGGGCATTTGAAATGAGCCAAAAGTGGTTAGCCCAAATTTCAAGTTTGTTGGAGATGATTTTAGGTTTGACTCAATTTGACTCATTTAGGTCAAATTAGGTTAGGGTCAAGTTCATATGATCAATTGGGATATTTTTATTCAATTGGTTTGGTTTAGTTTGGCTTAGATTTGAACCAAAACATCTCACATGGGTGATATGTCTCGTGTGATGCCCTTGACCTAAGGGTAGAATTATCATTTGATATTGGATTTGATTTGGGCAGATTTGAAATGCGCCAAAAGTGGGTTAGCCAAAATTTCAAGTTAATTGTACTTCATTTGGTTAGGTTTGGCTTAATTTGACTCATTTAGGTCAAATTGGGTTAGGTTGTGTCAAGTTCACATGATCATTTGGGATGTTTTGGTTCAATTGGTTTGGTTTAGTTTGGCTTAGAATTGATTTTGGCTCATTTGAATTCATTTGGGTCAAATGGGTTAAGTTGACCAATTTGATCAAATTAGCCAAATTGGCTTGGGTTAGGTGTTGGTTTGGGTTTAGTTGACCTATTGAAGATGATTGTAGGCTTTGGTTTCATTTAATTTGGATTTGGTTTTAGTTTAGGCCAACTTGAACCTATAGGTCAATTTGGACTAAGTATGTTAATTGGGTTCAGTTGGGTCCAATCATGACTCTGGTCAAGTTCAACAATCAATTTGGGATGAACTTGAGCCATTGGTTGCAATCAATTTGGTTTATAATTTGATTTGACCCAATTTTTTTTATTTTAGGTCAATTTAGGTCAACTTGGGTCAAGAGGGCCAATTAGGTTTGGTTTGACTCAATTGAAGGTTTTAAGGGATTTGGCTAAGGTTATAATTTGGCAAGTTTGGGTTCATATGGATAAAGGGGTTGACTTTGTCAAATGATCAAGCTGACTTAGTTTGACCCAATTTGTGATAATTGATCAATGTAGGGTGATCAACAATCATGATGGGAGGTTTTGATGGGCTTAGTTCAATCCAATTTGGGTAAGATTAGAACTTGGCTCAAATAGGTCAAACTGGGAACATTGGGTCAAGTGGACCAATTGGGTTTAGTTGGCTTGATTTTGGGTTGAGTTTGATTTAGTTGAGTTTATATATGGATATGGGATTGATATATAATTTTGGGTTGAGTTTGGTTTGAGAAGGTGAACATGGATTGGATTTGGGTTGTAAGGTAGGTGGATTATCCTAATTTAAGGCATAACCTAATCCTATGGTTAACCCTTCTAAGTCTTTAGCTTAAGTTAAGTGTTTTATGATTAGGAAATCTTAGTGTCTAGAAGACTCTAAGTCTAAGTTGGGAAGATTGAATTTGTACTCCAAAGTGAGGTCAACATACCTTTGGCTCCATAGTGTTGCCCTTGGAGATAGATGATTGAAAGATCGAAGCCAAGTTTCACATTATAGACTTGAATACATCTTTGAATGCTTTGCTTGGGAGACCATGGATACATGAGAACAACATAGTTCATCTTCTATGAGTGTATGAAGTTCATGAGAGGTGGGTCGTCTCTTGTGCCAAGGAGATCTCATGCCATTTATAGTTCATGAGGTCGGCATATATGAGGATGCGACTACTACCTCTCAAAATCAAAATTCTATTCTTGTGAACTTTAAAGTTTAAAAATAAAAGAAAAATAAAAGAAAAGAAAAAGAAAAAAGAAGAGAATAACAAAAGAAAAGAAAATGAAAAGAAAGTAAAAGGGCGGAAATAGACTTAGAGGAGGAAGTGCTGACATTAGATTCTACCCATGGTTCATTACTCCATTCAAACATATGGGTAGAACAAACGACCTCTACCGAGGGGAAGAGGGTTGAGAGGTAGTATCATGGGTGGAAAACCTCCTTATTGGCCACCAATAAAAGATATGTCCCATACAGAATACATCCTATCCATATAGACTTAGAATCTAGTTCATAAGATGAGTCTTATATGATTAGCACACCACCTATTCTCAGATTCCTTTGGAGGGGCGCTTGAGCAAGATAGTGATGAAGACTAGGATCCAAAGCAAAGCATAAGTGTATCCAAGTCTATGAGAAGCAGTTAGGCATAAGTTGGGAACCTTCATAACCTACTTTTCTCTCAAAAGTGAGGGTTTGGTAGTTAAGGATGCCATCATCCACAAGTGTGAAGACTCAGAGGTTTTTTCTGGGAACATCATTCTCAAGTCAAGAAGTTGATGTACAAATTGAGGATGATTCATATAAAGATTTAATAGAATTACCTTTTGATTGGTACTTCCTTGTATTCATAATTTAGCAAAGAAAGGGTTAATCCCACATACTTGGTCAAACCACAAGTCAAACTACCTCAAAAGAATATAAAAGAATAAATGTGAAAGCTCTCCATCAAGACCAGGACTAGGATCCTGTATAGTGGGTCTAGATGATGATGATTCGCTAGTCATCACCAATCATTTGGAATCTAATAGGTTTTTCTCAAATCAATTTAACTAATATGAGGAGTTATGCTTAGAAACTCCAGATTATACAAATGATTTTGAAGTCCAAGATGCACCGCTAAAGTTTGAAGAAGAGATCAAGTCAACCATCAATGAACTCAAGGAAATCAACTTAGGAACTGAAGAAGATCCATGCTAGACATACATCAGTTCTTTATTGAATGAAATTGAAACCAATGAATTAGTTAGGCTGTTGACTTTGTTTAAGGACTACTTTGCAGGGAGTTATGAAGAGATGCTTGGATTGGCTCCTAACTTAGCAGTCCATAAATTAGCAATAGAGCCTACTACTAACCCTATCAAGCAAGCTCCTAGACGTATGCAATTAGACAAAGAACAATAGGTCATTTATGAGGTTAAGAAACTAATTGATGGCTTCATCTGGGAAGAAAAATACCCTACTTGGTTAGCCACATCATCCCAGTTAAGAAAAAGAATGGCCAAATTCACATATGCGTCAATTTTAGGGATTTGAATAAGACATTGCATCATCTCATGCAGTCTTCTCTTTCATGGATGGCTCACATGGATATAACCAAATAAAGATGGCCCCTAAAGATGAAAGAAACACTACTTTTAGAACCCCGATTGAAATCTATTGCTATAAGGTCATGCCTTTTAGCCTTAAAATGCCAGTGCTACATACCAGTGGGCTATGACTCGAATCTTCTATGAACTCATTCATCATCAAGTTGAGTGCTATGTCAATGATCTTATGCTCAAAAGTAGAGAAAATGAAGTTTTCAAATAGTTAAGATAATTTAATGAAGTTTTCAAGTAGTTAAGATAATTTAACCTTAAAAGGAACCCCTTGAGGTGTGAATTTGGAGTAGCTTCAAAGAAATTCCTTTAGTTTGTTGTCTGACACCAAAGAATCAAAATCAATCAGGAGAAGATCAAGGCAATACTAGAAATGCCACCCCCTAAAAGTTTAACTCAACTCAGATCATTCCAATGGTGGTTGGCATATCTAAGACACTTTATATCCAACTATCGAGAAGATGTCAACCATTCTGACTTGTCAAAAGGATGCCAAGTTTAAGTGGGATGACAAGTGTAAGCATGCCTTCAAAACATCAAGCATTACTTGATGCCATTGGTTATAAGCTCTATCCGGAAGCCACTCATACTTTACACTATAGCATTAGATGACTCCCTTGGTGCTTTGTTGGCCCAAGCCAATGACAAAGGGAAGGAAAATGCACTCTACTACCTCAACCATCATCTAATCCCGTGAGGCTAATTATCTACCCCTTGAGAAGCATTGCCTATTTTTAATCTTTGCATCCCAAAAGCTACTGCAATACATGCTTCTTTATAAGGTGAACTTAATCTCTTAGATCAATCCACTATAGTATCTCCTGAGATAGCCAATGCTATCTGGATGGTTGGTACGACGGTACATGATCCTCTTGCAATTTGACATTATGGTGAAAGGATAAGCGCTAGCTGATTTCTTAGCAGCACACCCACTTCCTGCTAACTCTCCACTTAGTGATGATCTCCCTGATGAACAAATCATGAACATAGGGGATACTAGCATTCATTGCTGGGAGATGTTCTTTGATGGTGCAGCTTCCTATTAAAGAGGAGAAGAACTATAATCTACTATTTCAAGAAATGCAGGGGTAGGAATAGTTCTTTTAACTCTGTGATTTGATGAGATTGTCATATCATCTGTCCAATCCTTGCACTAACAACAAAGGTGAATATGAGGCTCTGATTGTCAATCTGTAGTTAGCCATTACTCTAAGCATCCAGAACATCAACATCTTTGAGGATTCTCAACTAGTTATCAACCAAATCATTGGGTCCTATAAGGTTATAAAGCTCAAGCTCCATTGCTACCATAAGTACACCATGGAGTTGTTGGCCCAAATCCTATAAGTTACCATTTATAAGATTCCTCATGGAGAGAACACCATAGCATATGCTTTAGCCAAGCTTGCCAAGGAGTTGGCATGTTCGGAGGATGAGTCCATGTCAATAAATGTCAAAAATAGACAAGTCTTATCCCATATTAATATTGAACTCATCAAAAGTACTCTTGAAAGGGGAGGTTTCCATTGCCAAGAAAGACAAGGAGTTAGATTGGAGGCAACAATTCATGGATTACCTAAATATAGAAAAACTACCTCAAGTGAAGTCTCAAGCCCATCAGAAGATGGAGAGAGCACTTTCCTATGCTCTTATGGATGGTGTCTTATACCAATGATATTTTCAATCATATGTGCATTATTTGACAAGCACAAAGCCCATAAGATCATGGTAGGTACACTCGAGATTATGTGAAGCCAATCGGTCCAAAGATGAAAGCCAAGATTAAGTGATTAAGATACTCTCATCGATGATCAAAGATAACATGGATACAATTGCAATGCCACTAATGTCAAATACAGTGTGGTCCTAAACCAACCCCAACATTCTACATCCTACATTAGCCTCATGACCATTCAGTGTTGAGGTGACGTAGTGGATCCGATTGAGCCTCCTTCTTCCAAGGGCCATCAGTTCATCTTAGCTGCTATTGACTACTTTTCCAAATGTACGAAGGAGATTCTGCTCAGAGAGGTCACAGCTCATAATGTGCTCCAATTTTTAAGAAACCATATCATATATAGGTTTAGATTGCCTCGATGAATTATATCTGATAATGGTACTGCATTTAAGAGCACCAAGATCAATAACTTTATTAGGAGACACAACAAAGATTGGAGATATTCTGCCATCAACTACTCGAGGGAAAATTACTTAGCATAAGCTTTCAACAAAACTCTCATTTAAATACTAAAGAAGCACTTGACAATAATAAGGGGCGGTGCGTGTATTGGTTGAAGCCTTAGGGCCTCTGCACCACATAGAATTCCAACTCAGTCTACTCCTTTCTCCTTAGTGTATGGGTCTGAAGCTGTTCTATCATAGGAAGTCCAACTCCCATCATGAAGGATAGTTGTGGGTAGCAAGATCATAATAGAGCAGAATGCCAAGTTATAGTTAGAAGAGCTCAAAGGTTTGGAGAGATGCCTACAAGCATACCAAAACCTCGAGTTGTACAAAGCTAAAATAATTCAAGCTCACAAAAATTTGGTCCTTCCTAGAGCTTTTCAAGTAAGAGAGCTTATTTTAGTTCTAAGGAGACCGATTATAGTTTGTCGTAAGATGGGAAGCAAGTTTGAACCCACATGGGAATGCCCTTTTATCATAAAGAAGGCCTACCAAGGAGGATCTTATTAGCTTTTTAATTATAAGGGAGAGTGCCCAATACTTCCAATCAATGAGCTCTACTTAAAAAAAATTATAAATCATGTTTGAAAATAATTGTCATCAATGAAAATTCCATTACAAATTCAATATCTTCCAAGTCGAAAGTATTCTTATTTGCGAATTTGTCACGATGTGTTTAGGGTAGGTGTAAAGGAACCATCATCCATCCTTCATCAACACAACATAAATGCAAACTACACACAAACATATAAAATAAACATATATCATTTGTCTCGGGCTACTCTGAGTTGAGATAATTCCCCTAGCATCACTCATCTAAAATCTAAGGCAGTGATGCTACCCTAGTGTGTCACCCTAGTGGTATTCTTGCTTTGGAGGATGTAAGCTGCTATGCTTTCCTTCCTTACTTGGCCATTGCACACTGAGAGGCCTTCTTAGTTTGGTGGGCCTTACTGCATGGCAGGTAAGCTACCTCTTGTTGGCTTTGTTTAAGAGGATGTGAGTCTGCTATGCTTTCTTCTTTGATTAGCCTTCATGCACTAAATGGGTTGAGTATATTTGAGCTTTAAGATAAGTCCCCTAGTGGATCCTTCCCTCCAAATTGCTTCAAGTTTGGGTCTAGTCCTTCCTCGGGGCTCCCCGCTTAGTAGTCGCTCTAGGTTATATAGCATTTGTCCCATGACAAACTATCTCGATGATCAATTCCACTTGGAAAGTTATAGGCCTACATGCTTTCTTTCCAAATTGATCATTGCACACTGACGGGCACCTTATGTTGGTTTGTTCTCACTATGCTGATGGATACACCACTCATATTGATGGATACAACTTAGGTTGGTTGGTTCTTACACCTTAGGATACACCACTCTTGGCAGATATAAGTCTTCTATGCTTTCTCCTTGAGTTGGCCACCGTACATCTATAGGCTTTCTTTTTTATGGGCTCAGGATAATGCCACTAGTAGCACCACCCTTATGGGCACAATATTTGGATCACATTGTTTGTGACCCCATTTAGACACTACCTGAGTTACTATCAGATTGGATAATTCCCCTTTCATAGTAACCACCCTTGTGGTTAGAGAATCCATCTCGTTGATGTGCATATTCTCCCTTAGTCCAGTAAATCTAAGATAGGTCAAGGCCTTCATAGCCCCTTTCAATGTGGTCCTTCGCACACCAACAGGGTCCATGCAAACATATAAAAAAATATATATTCATTTATTGATTAGGAGGACACCGCTAGTGGTACCTTTTCCCAAGCAGGCATCCTATCTTTAGGGCAGTATCAGTAAAACTCCTTATAGGAATTGCCTGATTACTCTTAAGTTGATATAAGTCCCCAGCGACATTCACTCAGTAGTCACCCCTAAGTCGTTTGATTTGTTAAGCTACCAACATGTCACCCTAGAGGTTGTTCCCTACTTTAGAAGATGTAAGTCTACTATGCCTTCTTCTTAGCACAGCCATTGCACACCGAAAGGAAACCCCTTAGGTTAGCTAGCTCTACCCCATAGCCAGTAGATTATCCCTTTGGATTTATAAATTTGAGATAGGATAAGTCTGATATAGCCCCTTCTAAGCGGGTCCATCACACACTGACATGGTCCTTAAGTTAAATCTATCAAATTTGATCTAGCTCACATCCCAATGGATATGTCCTTAATTCAAAATCAAATTAAACCAACAAACCATATAAAATCACATGAAATTAAGATAAAACTAATCCTGCTACTTGTGAGTTGACAAAAGTCCTCGGTGACATTCACTCAATAGTATAGGTCGGTTTGATTTGTTGTGCATCCAAGTCACCCCATTATTTCACTTTGGAAGATGTAAGTTTGCTACACCTTCTTCCTAGCACAATCATTGCACCTTCTTCCGGCCCCATAGGTTGGCTAGTTCTACCCCATAGAGGTAGACTATCCCTTTGGATTTGTAAACGAGGTTGGTCATGGCCCCTTCTTAGTGGGTCCATTGCACACCAATAGGGTCCAACATTAACTTCAGTTAAATAAAACCCAATCGATTTTCTTAGTTAAATCACCCTTCTCCTTGGAAATCATATATAAACAAATCAAACAAAATTTAAAACCAACCTCCTAGTGGAGAAAAATTAAACCAACTCTAGTAGTCTAAATCAAAGAAATCACTCTTATTCTCAATGGATACATCCCCAAACAAATCTATGAATTCAAACTCAAATCCCAATCCACAACGGATTGCCCAAACTTTCTTCCCCAGTGGAAGGTTCATGTATCCGATCCCCAGCAGAATCGAGCCCAAATCTCTAGCAGATGTGCCTCCACATCAATTAAAATAAAATAAATTAAAGTCATTTCGATCTTAATCCTCAGTGGATTATAGATTCTTATCCTAGCAGATCTTCTTTCCACAGATCATATAATCAAATCAAATTCAAACCTTATCCCCAACAGATTTTCTTCTTATATGCCTCGACATAAACCCCTCACATGTCATGTGCAATGCATGTGTGATCCACTAGAGGATCTCCCTCCATGTCCTTGATATGGAATTCTCATCAAATCTTATTTCTTCTCTTATGCAGACCCTTAATACTTCAACCAAAACCCAAATAATGTATTCATTCAAATTAAATTATCTTAACATCATAATCAACATTTTATTATTTGCGATGGTGCAAGCTCAAACTAACTATACAATATCATGCTAACATATTATAGTATGAATTAACACACTATATTATATATTATATGATGTTATATTATAATTTGCTATAATATAATATATTGTCTAACATTACACGTCATTAGAATTACTTAAAAGGAACAAATAACAAAATTTTCTCAAGATATGAATAATGTTCATTTTGGATGTAAAATTATTATTATTCTATTAGAATTGGTACAAAATATCATAATTTTGGTGTTGCTTCTTAGTGTGTGCCATGAATTTGGCCAAATTCTTCCATCTCAACCATCAAAGTAACATTTTTGTGAGTTTTGACCCAATGTATTATATCAAAAGTAAAACACACTAAAATGTACAATAACATTTAGTAACACACCACCACATTCATATATATATGTGAAGTTATATTGTTATGTACATTTAATTTTAATATGCTTTCATATAATATATTATCTTACATTACACCTTAAAATGAATCACTTTAAGCAAAAAAATTATAAAATTTGGTTAAAAAAGAAATATTTATTTTGGATGCAAAATTCCATTATTTTGATTAAAGACACACCATAGCACACCACCAATGATGTTCTCTAAAGTTTACCTTAAATTTGGCCAAATCCCATCATCTCAGACCTATAAATCAATATTTTATGAATTATACTTGTACAAACTCTACATCTTACTATAACAAACTAAAATATGCTAAACAATAAGTAGTAATACACAATAGTATGCTATAATGCATGATGCTACACTATGTTATGGAATCTTATATTATAATACACTATAACATATTATATTTTATTATATTGCATTTCACATCATAAGGGATTGCTTAAGATAAAAAATCATAAAATTACTCTAAATAATAATAAGTTATATATTTTAGTCGTCATTATACATATTTTAAATTGAAATAATATATTATGATGTCATGATCCACCTATTATGAATTTGGCTAAATTCCATAGTTTTAAAGTCTAAATCAACATTTTTATAAATAATGCTAGTGTAGGCTCATCAACATGATTGTAAAATACTAAAAGAATTTAAAATGCGCAGAACAATATATTATGATATATGATGCTATACTATGCTACAACATGTAATATTTATTATGAATATAAAATCTTACTTTTTAGACTACAAGTAGCGTAGCACACCTTTGGTTCTACAACATAATTCCCACTTTAAATTTAACAAATTTCATCATCGATTTATTAAATTAATATTTTTATGATTTATATTAATATAGAATATAGGACACAATACCATAATATAATAAAACATTTCAAAACATCTTATAACATCCAAAAACACATCATTACATGCTCAAATATATGATGCTACATTATACTATAATATATGGTAATATAATATGATTTAGGGTTAGGGTTTAGTGTATTCAAATCTCTAATAGTCAAGGGAAAGACTCTTGAAGACATTTTCCTTAGCTACCAGAACTATGTTAGGATTAGGTCATTCTTTAGTTCTACTCATAATAGCATCTTTATTCAAGGTTTAGGGTTTAGGGTTTAGGGTTAGTTTAGGGCTTAGGGTTGAGGGTTTAGGGTTAAGGGTTTTGAGTTTAGGGTTTAGGGTTGTAGGTTTTAGGGTTTGGGGTTTATGGTTTTAGAGTTTAGGGTTTAGGGTTTAAGGTTTAAGGTTTAGGTTTTTAGGATTTAGGGTTTAGGGTTTAGGGTTTAGGGTTTAGGGTTTAGGATTTAGGCGTTAAGGTTTAGAGTTTAGGGTTTTGAGTTTTTAGGGTTTAGAGTTTAGGGTTTACGTTTTAAGTTTAGGGTTTAGGATGTATGGTTTATGGTTTATGGTTTTTAATAGAGAATAAATTTAGATTCAACATTTCTTCCTTTTGATTTGATCAACCAGTAGCAGTCTTTTAAGGATAGCGATGACATAGATCAAAAATGAGCACCCATAGAGTAAATAAAATAAAGATAAGTAGAATTGTCTCTATAAAGGCATAGTTCTAGAAGCGATTTGATCATTTGTTCTTCAATTTCTCTAGTTCCCATCGAACCACCTACCTCTTGAGTAGCATGATCCCATCATATCCATGATCTCTCCTCGCCACCACCAGGTAACCTCCATCCCTCTTCCCACCTCCATAACCACTCTGCTCACCACCTCCTTATCCACTAGCACCTCTAGATTCCCCACCACACTGCTTCCACCTTGCTTCCATTGCCCGTTAGACTATGCTTGGTTAGGTGATGTTCTGATCAAGGTTCTGCCCATTCTTAGGGTTTAGGGTTAGTATAGGTTTTATGGTTTAGCATTAAGTGTTTGGGCTTTAGGGTTTAGGGTTGTAGGTTTTAAGGTTTAGGGTTTAGGGTTGCAAGTTTTAGGGTTTAGGGTTTATGCTTTTAAGGTTTAGGGGTTAGGGTTTATGGTTTTAGGGTTTAGGGTTTTAGGTTAATGGTTTAGGGTTTAGGGTTTAGGGTTGTAGCTTTAGGGTTTTGGATTTAGGGTTAGTTTTAGGGTTTAGGGTTTACAATTTAGGGTTTATGGCTTTTTTTAAAAATAAAGCGATAGATTTTGGTTTATTTAGTTTATTTTTTTGTTTATTTGAGTATATTTTATATTTTATTTTATTTAGGTTTGTTTTTTATTTAGTTTGGTTTATTTATTTTAGGTTTATTTATTTTATTTTAGGTATTTTATTTTAGTTTATTTTTTAGGCTTAGGTTTATTTTTTGTTGAGTTTTATTTTTATTTTATTTCTTAGGTTTAGGTTTCAGTTTTTATTTTTAGGTTTAGGTTGAGGTTATTATTTTATTTTTTTTAGGATTAGGTTTTAGGTTTTTATTCTAGGTTTATTTATAGGTTTTATTTTTTATTTTAGGTTTAGGTTTATTTTTAGTTTATTTTATTTTATTTTGTTTAGGTTTAAGTTTAGGTTTAGTTTATTTTAGGTTGAGGTTTATGTTTTATTTATTTTAGTTTAGTTTATTTTAGTTAAGGTTTAGGTTTTGTTTCTTAATTTTATTTTATTTTAGGTTTAGGTTCTTTTAATTAAGGGTTTAGGTTTATTTTTTACTTTTAGGTTAATTTATTAGGTTTAGGTTTTTATTTAGTTTTTATTTTATTTTATTTTAGGTTTAGTTTTTATTTAATTTAGGCTTTTTATTTTTTTTAGTTTAGTTTAGGTTTTTATTTATTTTATTTTAGTTTAGTTTTGATTTTTTATTTTATTTTCTTTTTAGGTTTAGGTTTAGGTTTAGGTTTTAGTTTATGTTTTTATTTTATTTTAGTTTAGGTTTTTTATTTATTTTATTTTTAGATTTTATTTAGTTTAGGTTTAGGGTTTTAGCACTTTATTATTTAAGGTTTTGGGTTTAGGGTTTAGGGTTTAGGGTTTGGGGTTTAGGATTTAGGTTTTATGTTTAGGATTTAAGTTTTAGTTTAGGGTTTAGGGTTTAGTGTTTAAGGTTTTTTTTTAATAGAGAACATATTCATATTCTACATTTCTTCTTTTCAATTTCATCGATCAAGTAGCACCCCAATTTTTCTAAGACATAAGCGACGACATAGATAAAAAATGAGCATCCATAGAACAAATCAAAAATCATAGATAAGTTGAACTGTCTCTACTGTAAAGATAAATTTCCATAAGCAACAGATCAGATCGACCGTTCTTTAATTTGTCCAGTTCCCATCAGAACCAACCATGCCTCTCGAGTAGTGGGATCCACCATCATACCCTCGATCTCTCCCTCCACCACCACCACGGATGTAACCTCCATCATTCCTCCCACCTCCGTAACTACCACTGCTCTAACCACCACCTCCATATCCAGCACCTCTAGATCCTCCACAACCACTGTGATAACTGCCGCCTCCACCATCACCTCCACCACTATCAGCCTAGTTGGCGTGATGTTCACATCAAGGTTCTCGATTAATAGTTTAGGGTTAGTTTAGGGTTTATGGTTTAAGGTTTAAGTTATAGGGTTTAGGGTCTAGGGTTTAGGGTTGTAGGTTTTAGGGTTTAGGGTATAGAGTTTAGGGTTTAGGGTTTTGGTTTTAGGGTTTAGGGCCAGGTTTAGATTTTAGAGGGTTTAGGGTTTGTAGGTTAGGCTTTAGGGTTTAGGTTTTTAGGGTTTAGGGCATAGGGTTTAGGGTTGTAGATTTAGGGTTGTAGGTTTAAGGTTTAGGGTTTAGTGTTAGTTTTAGGGTTTAGGGTTTAGGGTTTAGGATTTAGGATTTAGGGGTTTTTTTTAAAACAAATTAAGTAAATATGTAGGTTTAGGTTTATTTAGTGTATTTAGTTCATTTTTTTATTTATTTTAGTTTATTTTATTTTGTATTTTTATTTAGGTTTATTTTTTATTTTTGTTTAGTTTAGTTTATTTATTTTAGGTTAATTTATTTGGTTTAGGTTTTATTTTAGGTATTTTTTAGGTTTAGGGTTTTAGTTGAGTTTTTTACTTTTATTTTATTTTAAGTTTAGATTTTATTTTATTTTATGTTTAGGTTTTGAATTTTATGTTATTTTCTTAAGTTTAGGTTTTAGGTTTTTTTAGGTTTATTTAGGTTTATTTTAGTTTATTTTATTTTATTTAGTTTAGGTTTAGGTTGTTTAGTTTATTTTAAGTTTTGGTTTATGTTTTCTTTATTTAGTTTAGTTTATTTTAGTTTTGATTTAAGGTTTATTTTATTTTGTTTATTATACTTTTATTTTTGGTTTAGGATTTTCTTTTAGTTTAGGGTTTAGGTTTTATTTTTTATTTATTTTATATTTTATTTTTAGGTTTAGGTTTTTATTTAGTTTTTATTTTATTTTATTTTAGTTTTATTTGATTTTTTTATGTTTAGTTTTTATTTTATTTAGGTTTTTTATTCTTATGTTTATTTTATTTTTTAGTTTAGTTTAGGTTTTTTTATTTTATTTTTGTTTCTTTTTATTTTATATTTTATTTTATTTTTTGGCTTAAGTTTAGGTTTTAGTTTAGGTTTAAATTTATTTTTTATTTAGGTTTATGGTTTTTTATTTATTTAGTTTAGGTCTAGCTTTTAAGGTTTTAGGGGTTTAGGGTTTAGAGTTTAAGGTTTATAGTTTTAGGGTTTACGATTTTATAGTTTAGGTTAGGGTTAGGTTTTGGGGTTTACGGTTTAGTGTTTAGGGTTTAGGGTTTAGGGTTTAGGATTTTGAGGATTTAGGGTTTAGGTTTTAGAGTTTAATGTTTAGGGTTAGCTTAGGGTTTAGGGTTAGTTTGGGGTTTAGGGTTTAGGGTTAATTTAGGGTCTAGTGTTTTTTAGGGTTTAGGGTAAAGTGTTTAGTGTTTAGGGTTTGGGGTTGTAGGTTTAGGTCTTAGGGTTAGTTTTAGGGTTTATGGTTTAGGGTTTATGATTTAGTGTTTATGGTTTAGGGATTAGGGTTTTTTAAAAAAATTAAGTAAACTAATAGGTTTAGGTTTATTTGGTTTATTTTTAATTTTATTTTTTATTAATTTTCTTTTTTTATTTTTATTTAGGTTTATTTTTTATTTTTATTTAGTTTAGTTTATTTATTTTTGTTTAAGTTTTTTATTTTAGTTTATTTTTTTAGGTTTAGGTTTAAGTTTATGATTAATTTTGTTTTATTTTTTTTAGGTTTAGGTTTTACTTTTTTTTTTTTAGGTTTAGGTTTTATGTTTTATTTTAAGTTTATTTTAGGTTTTATTTTTTTAATTTAGGTTTATGTTTACTTTTAGTTTTTTTTTTATAATTTAGTTTACGGTCTAGGTTTAGTTTATTTTAGGTTAAGGTTTTATTTATTTAGTTTCGCTTATCTTAGTTTAGGTTTAAACATATTTTATTTATTTATTTTTTTGGTTTGGGTTTTTTTATTAGTTTAGGGTTTAGGGTTTTAGGATTTAGGGTTTAGGTTTTTAAAGTCTAGGGTTTAGGGATTTGAGTTTTTAGGGTTTAGGGTTTAGGGTTTAAGGTTGTAGGTTTAGGGTTAGTGTTAGGGTTTAGGGTTTAGGGCTTAGAGTTTAGGATATAGGGTTTAGGCTTTAAGGTTTAGGGTTTAGGGTTATTTTTCTTTAGAGTTTAGGGTTTAGGTTTATTTAGTTTAATTTTTATTTATTTTAGCTTATTTTATTTTATTTATTTTTATTTAAGTTTATTTTTTATTTTTATTTTGTTTAGTTTGTTTATTCTAGATTTATTTATTTTAGTTTATTTTTTAGGAATAGGTTTAGGTTTGTTTATTTTTTAGTAGAATTTATTTTAATTTTATTTTTTAGGTTTAGGTTTTATTTTTTATCTTTTTAAGTTTAGGTTTATGTGTTTTATTTTTAATTTTTTAGGTTTTTATTTTAGTTTTATTTTTAGGTTTTATTTATTTGTTTAGGTTTAAGTTTAGGTTTATTTTTAGTTTATTTTATTTTGTTTAGTTTAGGTTTAGGATTTGGTTTAGTTTACTTTCGGTTTAGGTTTAGGTTTTATTTATTTTAGTTTAGGTTTAGGTTTATTTTATTTATTTTATTTTATTTTTCTTTTAGGTTTAGGTTTTTTTTAGTTTAGGGATTAGGTTTTATTTTTAGTTTATTTTAGGTTTTTTTTAGGTTTAGATTTTATTTAGTTTTATTTTATTTTATTTTAGGTTTTATTTTATTTTTAGTTTTTCTTTTCTAAGTTTTTATTCTTAGGTTTATTTTTTTATTTAGTTTAGGTTTTTATTTATGTTATTTTAGTTTATTTTTTATTTTTTATTTTTTATTTTTCATTTTATTTTTAGGTTTAGGTTTAGGTTTTAGTTTAGTTTTTATTTTAATTTATTTAGCTTTAAGTTTTTTTATTTATTTTATTATTAAGTTTTATTTAGTTTAGTTTTAGGTTTTTAAGTTTTTAGGGTTTAGGGTTTATGGTTTAGTGATTAGGCTTTAGGCTTTAGGGTTTTGAGGGCATAGGGTTTAGGTTTAAGTTGGGGTTTAGGGTTTGTTTAGGGTTTAGTATTTAAGGCTTGTAAGGTTTAGGGTTAGGGTTTAGGGTTTAGGGTTTAGGGTTTGGGGTTAGTTTAGGGTTTTTTAAGGTTTAGGGTTTAGGGTTAGTTTTAGGGTTTATAGTTTTGGGTTTAAGGTTTAGGATTTTGTTTTTATGATTTAGGGTTTTTCCTTTTAAATTAAGTGAACCAGTAGGTTTAAGTTTATTTAGTTTATTTTTTAATTTTTTTATTTATTTTATTTTTTATTATTATTTAGGTTTATTTTTCATTTTTATTTAGTTTAGTTTATTTATTTTAGTTTATGCTTTTTAATTTAGTTTTTTTTTAGGTTTAGGTTTAGGTTTATGTTTATGCTTATTATTTAGTTTAGTTTTATTTCTATTTTATTTTTTAGGCTTAGGTTTTAATTTTTATTTTCAATTTTAGGTTTTTATTTTATTTTTTTAGGTTTAGGTTTGAGGTTTTCATTTTAGGTTTATTTTTAAGTTTAATTTTTTAATTTAGATTTAGGTTTATTTTTAGTTTATTTTATTTTATATAGTTTATGGTTTAGTTTTAAGTTTAGGATATTTTTATTATAGTTTAGTTTATTTTAGTTTAGGTTTAGGCTTATTTTATTTTATTTATTTTAGGTTTAGGTATTTTTTTAGTTTGGGGTTTTTTTTTTTTGGAAACCCCATATAGGGGGAATTTTATTGCCACAAAAAGAGGGTTACAAGGTCCGTATCAAGGGATAAACTCCAAAACTATTGCTTAAAGAGCTACAATCGACTAGAGTAAATCCCTATCTAAGTACAAAAAGCAAAATAAAAGAGAAAAAAGCAAAAGATACAAAATGATTAATAAAAATAAGCTAATGGATAGATCTAGGCCAAAGCTCTTAGGATGAGAGAATGCATGGCACTAGGGACCAAACCAAGAGAAAAAGAAAGTGCATCAGCAAAATGTAGAAAGATAAAAAATTAGAACGTTAAAGCAATACAGACAAAGTGAAAAATTAAAATAGCATAAATTGAGAAAAATTATAGAGAAGTGTGTGAGAGAAGGCTCAGGCTCACACCAAATTGGGGAAGATGCAAATATGAGCATCCAAACTTCAGCGGAAGGGTTACATCACAAGAGCTATTACCAAACTAAAAAGGAGTGAAATCATCACAACCATCATAGCTACAAACACTGGGAAGATAGCGACCATTTGTCAAAAGTCTTATGAGCCTTAGTACCTGCAAACCTAAACAAAGCCATATACACTAAAGAAAAGGAAACAACAAAGAGCAGAATGGGAGAGGGAATCCCATGCGGGGATAAATATAATCAATATAGTCACCATAGCATGAAATCCTCTACACATATGAAAATGAACCATCTTTTCCAGATCCACCTTTTAATACCAAAGCTAAGAGTATAGGCCGATGAAAATCCACCACAAGAAAATAGCAGAAAAGGCCAAGCAGAGGATAGAAACAATATACAATTGATTCAAAAGCCTGCTGAAATCCTGCTAAGCAAATCAATGAGCATGTAAATAACACCATCCCAAACATATGGAACATATATGAAACATAGCCGAGTACAAAATGTAAATATTGCTAAAAGGTACCCATTGAATAATCAATGCATGTTAACAACCCCTTGTTAATAATCATTGTAGAAGTTATCAAACAACAAATGTAAAGCGAGACAGCATAACCCAAACCCAAAATATAATAGGAAATGCAGAAGTCTAACAAAACCAAGATGGGAATGCAGCAGCAGATTAGGTGGACCAAAAGCCACAGGTAATAAGCTGCACCCCACCGCAAATAACACCAAATAAATACAATCAGAGAGACAACCCCAGTAGCAGCTTGTTGGGCATAAAACTCGATAATCCAGTTCAGCCAACAACCAAGATAGCAAATAATAGCTAGCTGGCCATAAAAACACTCATTCAGAGTAGACAGTGCATAAGTTAATAACCAAGTACGTAATAGCATAATCAATGTGATATGCACAAGTCTAACTGAACCAAGATGGAAAAAATAGCAGCAAATTAAATAGACCACAAACATCAGGTGATAAGCTGCAGCCCGATCGCAAATAGCAAAAATAATCAAAAAAACAACCCCAAAAGCAACCTGCTGGACATAATACCTGACAATCCAACAGCCAACAATTAAAATAGCAAAATAATTATTGCACCCACCATAAGATAATCCAGTAAAAAATAGTGGTACATCATAGACATGAAAGGGGTTCAGAGGAGAGCCATCATTGAAATCCTTCAAGATAAAGAGTAGGCCAACAAAGCCAACATCATCGAGAAAAGCACTAGAAAGAAAACAAAATATAATTCCAATCCTGCAAAGAGACAATAATAATAATAAGGGTATTGCAATTTCTCTCCATACAGGTTGTGGAGGTGAGGTTAGCAAGAATAATCAGAAAAACCACCATAGAAGCGGACATAAGACCCGTGAATAACAAATACAATTAAAATAACAAAATAATTATTGCACCCCATAAGATAATCTAAAAAAATAGTGGTACAACATATACATGAAAGGGGTTCAAAGGAGAGCCATCATTGAAATCCTTCAAGACAAAGAAAAGCAGACCAGTAGCTAGGCCAACATCATTAGTAAAAATAGGCTAGAAGGAAATCAAGAAGTAATTCCAATCCTGCAAAGAAACATTAATAATAACAAGGGTATTGCAGTTTCTCTCCTTACAAGTTGTGGAGGTGAGGTTAGAGAGCATAAGGGGCCACAACCCTATTAAAGAGAGAAAAGATAAATTTGGGCTTGTCATGAAGCTATACAAAAATATAGCAATTAAATAATGGGACAACAAAGTCATGAGCCCTAGCACAAATTTCTAGAAAAAGGAAAAGAGACAAAACATAGCCTTAATCATAAAATGGAAAATTGATACAGTAAGACCCATAAATAAAATATTGATGGCAAGAAGTCTATCCTTGTTGATCAGAAAGTAAAGTAGAAAGTAAAACATCTCCTCCAGTAGATCCTGATAAGGTAAAATATCTCCTCCAACAAAGTTAGAAAATAGGAAACACCTTACCATTAACAGTGGAAACAAAAGTAGCAAGATCCTAAATAAGGTTAGGGTAATCAATCCAACAGAAGATGCCACAGAGATCACAAAATAACCAGAAAGGAGTATCAGGAAGAGTTTAAGGTTTAGGGTTTAGGGTTTTAGGGTTTAGGTTTTAGGCTTTAGGTTGTAGGTCTAGGGTACATGTTTTAATTTAAGATTAAGGGTTTTTTGGTTTTTTTAATAGATAACAAATTCATATTCGACATTTCTTCTTTTCGATTTCATCAACCAAGTAACACACCAAGTTTTCTAAGACACAAGCGATGACATAGATAAAAAAATAAGCACGTATAAAGAAAATAAAAAAATCTAGATAACTTGAACTATCGCTAATGTAAAGACATAGTTCCATAAGCAGAAGATCGGATTGCATTCTTCTATTTCTCTAGTTTCCATCAGAACCACCTAGGCCTCTTGGGTAGTGAGATCCACCATCATATCTCAGATCTCTCCCTTCACCACCACCATGATTGTAACCTCCATCACTCTTCCCCGCCTCCATAACCACCACTACCCCAACCACCACCTCCATATCCACCAAGACCATAGATCCCCAATCACCATAACTGCTGCCTCCATCTTCGCCTTCTCTCGCCTCGCCTCCACCACTAGATCTAGATCAGACCGGTTGATGGTGATGTTTCTACCATCAAGGTTCTACTCATTCTGTGGGTTTAGGTTTTGGGTTCAAGTTTATTTTTAATTTATTTTGTTACTTTAAGTTTAAGTTTAGGGTTTGGGGTTTAGGGTTAGGGTTTAGGTTTAGGGTTTGTAGAGTTTAGGTATTAGGGTTTAAGCTTTCAGCCTAGGCGAGGGTTTGTGTGGATTAGGTTTTAGATTTAGGGTTTAGGTTTGATTAGGTTTAGGATTTAGTGTTTAGCATTATGGTTTAGGGTATTAGTTTAGGGTTTATGGATTAGCTTGTGGTGTGGTCAGGGTTTAGGTTAGGGTTTAGGATTTAAGGTTTAGGGTTAGGCCTAAGGTTTAGTTAGGTGGGTGTCAGTTTAGGATTTAGGGTAGCATTTAGGATTTGTTTTATGGGGTTTTAAAAAAAAAAATTAATTAAACCATAGGTTTCCATTTAGTTTTTATTTAGTATCATATTTATTTTAGGTTTTATTTTAGTTTATGTTTTATTTTATTTTATTTTATTTGGTTTAGGTTTAGTTTATTTTTTATTTTTTTTATTTTATTTTTTATTTTATTTTTAAGTTTAGGTTTTATTTATTATTCAGGTCCAGGATTAAGTTTTTATTTTATTTTTTAAGTTTATGTTTTAAGTTTATTTGGTTTTATTTTTAATTTAGATTTAGGTTTATGTTTAGTTTATTTTATTTTATTTAGTTTAGGGTTTAGGATTGGTTTATTTTAGTTTTAGGTTTAGGTTTTATTTATTTTAGTTTAGGTTTAGGCTTATTATATTTTGTTTATTTTAGGTTTAATTTTTTTTTAATGGTTTAGGTTTTGGGGTGTTTGGTGTTTTAGGGTTTTAGGGTTTTTTAGGGTTTAGGTTTAGGTTGAAAGTCTAAGGTTCATGTTTTAGTTTAGGGTTAAGGGTTTTGGTTTTTTTAACAGAGAACAAATTTAGATTCAACATTTATTTTTTTGATTTCATCAACCATGTAACACACCAAGTTTACTAAGTCACAAGCTACAACATAGAAAAAAAATGAGCATGCATAGCAATTCAAAACCTAGATAACTAGAATCATCTCTACTATAAAGAAAAGTTTCATAAGATTAGATTGACCATTCTTCTTTTATCCAGTTCCCATCGAACCCGACCTCTCGAGTAGCGGGATCTGCCATCATATCGCTGATCTCTCCTTCCGTGACTACCATGGTTGTAACCTCTATCGCTCTTCCCGCCTCCAAAACCACCACTACTCCAACCACCACCTCCATATGCACCAGCACCTACAGATCCCCAACCACCATAATAATAACCATCGCCTCTGTGTTTGCCTCCACCGCAGATCTAAATCGAGCCTGCTGATGCGGATGTTCTTGCCATGGTTCTACCTATTCTGGGGTTTAAGTTTATTAGGTTTTAAGGTTTAAGTTAATTTTTTTAATCTATTTAATTACAGTTTGGGTTAGGGAGGTTTAGGGTGAGGTTGGGAGTTTTGTGAGTGGAGGGTTTTAGGGTTTAGTTTAGGTAGGGTGTGGTAGAGTTTTTTAGTTTGGATTTGTGGTGTGGAGGTCAGGTTAGAGTTTAATGTTTAGGGAGGGTTTGGTGAGGTGGTTTAGTTTAGAGTTTAGGGTTTTGGCTTTAGTGGAGGGTTTGGGTAGAGTTTAGGTCAATTGTGGAGGTCAGGTTTAGGGCCCAGGTTTTAGGAGGGTTTGTTTTAGTGTTTAGGGTTTTAAATAAAAGCATGTTTAGGTTTATTTAGTTAATTTTATCCAATTTAGTTTATTTATTTTAGGTTTATTTATTTATCATGTTTTTATTTTAGTTTATTTTTAGGTTTAGGATTAGGGCTTATTTTTTCTTTGTTTTATTTTATTTTATTTTTAGGTTTAGGATTTATTTCAATTTAGGTTTAGTCTTTATTTTATTTTTTGCAGTTTAGGTTTTAGGTTTATTTTTTAGGTTTTATATTTTAGTTTAGGTTTAGCTTTACAGTTTATTATATTTTATTTAGTTTAGGGTTGAGGTTTAGTTTATTTTAGGTTTAGGTTTTATTTATTTTAGTTTAGGTTTAGGTTTATTTTAGGTTTAGGTTTTCTTAGTTTTTAGGTTTAGGTTATTATTTATTTTAGGTTTTATTTTATTTATTTTTCAGTTTAGTTATTTATTTTTATTTTATTTTGGTATTTTATTTTTAATTTTATTTTTTATTTTTTATTTAGGTTTTATTTTAGGTTTATTTATTTTTTTTTTAGTTTTAGTTTAGGTTTTTTTATTTAATTTATTTTAGTTTAGTTTATATTTTTATTTTATTTTATCTTTATGCTTAGATTTAGGTTTAGGTTTTAGTTTATGTTTTATTTAATTTAATGTTTTAATTTTATTGAGGTTTAGGTTTTTTATATTTATTTTATTTTCGTTTTATTTAATTTAGGTTCACATTTTAGGATTTTGTGGTTTAGTGGTTTTAGATTTGTGGTTTGGGGGGTTTGTGGTTTAAGGTTAGGTTTAGTGTTGGGGTTTTATGATTTTAGTATAGGGTTAAGATTTTATTTATTTATTATTTGTTATCAAATTAAGTAAACTGTAGGTTTAGGTTTATTTAGTTTATTTTCTTATTTATTTTAGTTTATCTTATATTTTATTTTATTTAGGTTTATTTTTATTTTATTTAGTTTAGTTTATTTATTTTAGTTTTATTTTAATTTAGGTTTTCTTTAGTTTTTTTTAGGTTTAGGTTTAGGTTTAGGTTTGTTTCTTAGTTTTTTATGTTTATTTTGTTTTTTTAGGTTTAGGTTTTATTTCTTATTTTAGGTTTAGGTTTAGGTTTTAATTTTCTTTTATTAGGTTTAGGTTTTAGGTTTTATTTTTGATTTATTTTTAGTTAAGTTAATTTTAGTTTATTTTATTTTATTTATGGTTTAAGTTTAGGTTTTAGTTTAATTTAGGGGTTTAGGTTTTATTTATTTTAGTTTAGGTTTAGGCTTATTTTATTTTTATTTTAGGTTTAGGTTTTTTTTAGTTTAGGGTTTAGGTTTTATTTTTTATTTATTTTTAGGTTTTATTTTTAGGTTTTAATTTTAGGTTTATTTTTTAGGTTTAAGTTTTTATTTAGTTTTTATTTTATTTTATTTTAGGTTTATTTTATTTTTATTTTAGGTTTAGTTTTAATTTTATTTATGCTAAACTTGTCGAATTAATAATGACATGAATCCTTTAAAATAGTGTTAATGCTAGTGCATCCCCTAGAAGCGACGTGTTGCATGGCTCAATACGTGAAAAGTGCAAGGGTCGTCAGATCGACGGTGTGTTAAATAAGCAAGGGTTCCCATATTATGGATGGATGTGGGCAAAGAAGTTAGTCCATGAAGCTAGAATTAGGTTAATATCTTGGAATATAGGTACTCTTACAGGTAAACTAATGGAATTAATAGAAATTATGGTTCATAGGAAGATAAATATTTTATGTGTTCAAGAAACTAAATGGGTTGGGGAGAAAGCCAAGGAGATTGATAGTTTTGGTTTTAAATTTTGGTATTCGTAGAAGTCAAATTAGAAATGACGTAAGTGTGATTATAGATAAAAGTTTGAAGGATAATGTTTTAAATATTAATAGATGAGGAAAAATTATAACTTTAAAGATTATTATTGATACTAAGCTTATCAATGTTATAAGTTTTATGCTCCTCAAGTAGGTTTGTATGTAGGCTCAAAAGAAAAATTTTGGAATGAATTAGAGAGATTAATACAAAAGATACCTCTTGAAGAAAAAGTATTTATTGGAGGAGATTTAAATGGACATGTTGGTAGAGTGGTAGAAGATTTTAAAAGTATTCATGGTGGTTATGGATTTGGAGTGCCTAATGAAGAAGGTAGGAATATATTAGATTTTGATTTATGATTTTGTAGTTGCTAATACTTTATTTAAGAAAAGAGATAAGCATATTATTACTTATAAAATGGATATAGTAAAACACAAATTGATTATTTTCTCGATAAGAAAATCGATCATTTAGATTGTAAAGATTGTAAGGTCATTCCAAGTGAAAGTTTAAATACCCAACATCGATTATTCTGTTAGATTTTAAGATGAAAGATTGGAAGATGAAAATAAATCAAATTATTATTTTAGGATTAGATGGGGCACTTACAAATCACTAGTAATAATATCTAAGAGCAAGCTACAAGAGCTTAGAATTTAGGATGTTGAAGATGCTAATGTTATAGAAAAGTGAAATTAAGAAGCAAGTTGAAAAAAATGTGCTTGGAGAATTTAAAGGAAAAGCTTCTTTTAATATAAATAGTTTGTGGAGTCAAAATGTGCAAGAAAATATAAAAAATAAGAACTATTATAAACTTGGTTTAGATGTAAAAACTCAGAGAATTGGGAAAAATATAAAATGGCCTGTAGAGATTCAAAGAAAGCAATATATGATGCAAAAAATTTAGCTTTTAGTGATTTATACAATAGATTAGATACCAAAGAAGGTGAAAGATGTATGTATATGTTAGCTAACCAAATAGATAGGAGAAGTAAAGATCTAGCTCAACCTGAGGTGTATTAAGGATGAAAATTATAAAGTGCTTTTCTTAGAATAGGATATTGAAAGTAGGTGTATGAGGTATTTTGATAAACTTTTCAATGAAGGATCGAAAAAAATGATTGATTTTAAAACCTTAATATGTTAAAAAAATAAATTTTGTTTTAACATCATTAGTAAATTTGATGTTTGTGAAGCTTTAAAGAAAATGAAATGAGGAAAAATAGTAGGACCTGATGATATTCGAATAGAAGTGTGGAAATGTTTAGGAGATCAAGGAACTTCTTCTCCTAGAAATATTTTTAATCTTATTTTAAAGACTAAAAAATTGCCAGATTAGTGGAGAAGGAGTTTGTTGATTCCTAAATTTAAGAATAAAGGTGATGCACAAGAGTGTGCAAATTATAGAAGAATTAAGTTAATGTGTCACACATTAAAATTATGGGAGAGAGTAATTTAGCATAGGTTACGATGTGATACAAAAGTTTCTCACAATCAATTTGGTTTCATGCCAGGTAGATCTACTGTGGATGTTATACATTTGTTAAGAGGTTTGATGGAGAAGTATAGAGAAAGCAAGGAGGATCTACATATGATATTTATTGATTTAGAGAAAGCTTTTGATAAAGTTTGAAGAGTTGTTCTTTAGAGAGTTCTAGAAAATAAAGGAGTTAATATTGGTTATATTCAAGTCATTAAGGATATGTATACTATAGCTATTACTTGTGTCCAAACACAAGGAGGATTCACCAAATATTTTTCTATTTCAGTTAGATTACATCAAGGATTAGTTTTAAGCCCTTATCCTTTTTCTTTAGTTATGGATGTTCTTGCTAGGCATTTACAGGAAGATGTATCTTGGTGTATGCTTTTTGGTGATGATATTCTTCTTGTTGATAAGACTAGAGAGGGAGTCCAAAAGAAACTTGAATTATGGAGGTCAACCTTAGATTTTAATGATTTTTGTTTAAGTAGATCTAAAACTGAATATATGGAGTGTAATTTTAGTTCTAGAAGTTATAGTGGGAGTTTGTGACATTAGGTGAACAAGTCATTAAAGTGAGTGATTCAGATATTTAGGTTCTATTATCCAAAATGATGGTGAAATAGATGGAGATGTTATTAGTAGAATTCAAGTTGGATAGTTGAAGTGGAGGAATGAATCTAGCCTATTTTGTGATAGAAATTATCGCCTAAACTTAAGGGGAAATTTTATAAGATGGTGGTAAGACCTGCAGTGATTTATGGTGCAAAATGTTGGCCAACAAAAGAGAAGCACAAGAATAAGTTAAGTGTTGTAGAGATGAGGATGCTAAAGTGGATGAGTGGCTTTACTCTTAGAGATAAAATGTGGAGTGAGTATGTTCGAGAAGAGTTGGAGTGGTAGATAAGATTAGAGAGAGTCGCCTTAGATGGTTTGGCCACATAAAGCATCGAATCCAATGACCTTAGAGAGTAGATGCATTAGATTTCTTTTATGTTAAGGTGGAAGTAGACCTAAAAGACATGGTTAAGTTGTAAAAAAAAATGACCTTAGTATACTTGAATTAAATGAGAATACACATAAGACAAAATGGAGTCAAGGATTCATGTAAATAACCCAACGAGTGGGATTGTTGTATTGTTGTTGTGTTGTAGGTTTTACTTTTAGTTTAGTTTAGGTTTTATTTATTTTATTTTAGTTTTGTTTTATTTTTTTATTTTATTTACTTTAGGTTTAGGTTTTAGTTTATGTTTTATTTTTTATTATATTTTATTTTGGTTTAGGTTTATTTATTTTAGTTTTAGGTTTTATTTATTTTAAGTTTAAATTTTAGCATTTTAGTGTTTAGGGTTTAGGGTTTATGTTTTAGGGTTAGTTGAGGGTTTAAGCTTTAAGGTGGGGGGGTTTAGGTTTTGGTTTAGTGGGTTTAAGGTTTGGATTTTAGGGTTTAGGTTTTAGGGATTAAGGTTTTAGGTTTAGGGTTTAGGGTTTAGGGTTTAGGGTTTTTAGGGTTTAGGGTTTCGGGTTTAGGGTTTAGGTTTTAGGTCTAGGGTGCAAGTTTTAGTTTAGGGTATAGAGTTTTTTATTTTTTTTATTTTTAGCAGAGAACAAATTCAGATTCAACATTTCTTCTTTTCTATTTCATCAACCAAGTAAGACACCAAGTTTTCTAAGACACAAATGATGATATAAATAAAAAATGAGTGTACATAGAGTAAATAAAAAACTCTAGATAATTAGAACTGTCTCTACTATAAAGACACAGTTGCATAAGCAGCCGATCAAATTGGCTATTCTTCTATTTCTCTAGTTTCCATCAAAACCACCCCGACCTCTCAAGTAGCAGGATCTAACATCATCTCCATGATCTCTCCCTCCGCCACCACCACAATGTAACCTCTGTCGCTCCTCCCGCCTCCATAACCACCACTACTCTGACCACCACTTCCATATCCACCAACACCTCTAGATCCACCACCACCACTACGATAAGCCGCCACGCTTCACCTCCACTACCATATAGACTTAGCCCTGGTTGATGTGATGTTCCTACCATCAAGGTTCTGCCCATTCTGTGTATAGGTTTAGGTTTAGGTTTATTAGTTTTTAGGGTTTAAGTTTATCTTTTAATTTATTTAGTTACTTTAGGTTTTGGTTTAGGGTTTAAGGTTTAGGGTTTAATATTTATGATCAAATTTTAGGATATAGGGTTTAGGGTTTACTGATTAGGGTTTAGGGTTTAAGGTTTTAGGTTTATGCTTTTAGAGTTTAGGATTTTAGGTTAGGGTTTATGGTTTAGGGTTTAGGGTTTAGTATTTTTTAGGGTTGAGGGATTAGGGTTTAGGGTTGTTGGCTTAGGGTTTGGGTTTAGGGTTTAGGTTTAGGGTTTAGGATTTAGGGTTTATGGTTTTCTTTGTTTTTAAATTAAGTAAACCAATAGTTTAGGTTTATTTAGTTTATTTATTTATTTATTTATTTATTTTATTTAGGTTTATTTTATTTTATTTAGTTTAGGTTTATTTAATTTAGATTTATTTATTTTAGTTTAGGTTTTATTTTAGTTTATTTTTAGGTTTGATTTATTTTAGTTAAGTTTTATTTTATTTTATATTTTAGGTTTAGGTTTTATTTTGATTTTTTATGTTTAGGTTTAGGTTTCTATTTATTATATTTGGTTTAGGTTTAGGTTTTAAGTTTTTATTTTAGGTTTATTTATCGATTTTATTTTTTAGTTTAGGTTTAGGTTTATTTTTAGTTTATTTCATTTTGTTTAGTTTAGGTTTAGGTTTAGGTTTAGTTTTTATTTACTTTAGTTTAGTTTATTTTAGTTTAGGTTTAGGTTTAGGTTTTTTATTTTTGGTTTTATTTTATTTATTTATTTTAGGATTATTTTATGTTTAAGTTTTATATAGATTTTATTTTGTTTTATTTTAGGTTTATTTTATTTTATTTTAGGTTTAGTTTTATTTTATTTATTTTATTTTTTTAGTTTAGTTTAGATTTTTATTTATATTATTTTAGTTTAGTTTTTTTTTTTTGATTTTTTTTTATAGGTTTAGGTTTGGTTTGGTTTAGGTTTTAGTTTATGTTTCTATTTTATTTTATTTTATTTTATTTATTTTAGGTTTTTATTTATTTTATTTTTTATGTTTTATTTAGTTTAGGTTTAGGTTTTTAGCTTTTTAAGGTTTAGGGGTTTTTTTTTGGTTTAGGATTTAGGGTTTAGGGTTTACGGTTTAGGGTTTATGGTTTAGGGTTCTAGGGTTTAAGGATTAAGGTTTAGGATTTAGGGTTCTTAGGGTTTAAGGTTTAGGGTTTTGGATTTTGGTTTAGGGTTCAGCTTTAGTTTAGGGTTTGGGGTTTTTGGCTTTTTTTAATCGAGAACAAATTTAGATTCAACATTTCTTATTTTTGATTTCATCAACCAAGTAACACACCAAGTTTTCTAAGACATAAGGGGCAACATAGATAAAAAATGAGCAAGCATAGAGAAAATCAAAGACATAATTCCATAATCTACAAATTAGATCTGCCATTCTTCAGTTTCTCTAGTTCCCATCAGAACCACCCTGGCCTCTCGAGTAGTGGGATCCACCATCATATCCCCGATTTCTCCCTCCGCCACTACCATAACTATAGCCTTCGTCGCCTCCATAACCACCACTGCTCTGACTACCACCTCCATATCCACCAGCACCTCAGATCCCCCATCACCACTGTGATAACTGCCGCTTTCACCTTCGCCTCCATCACTGATCTAGGTCGAGCCTATTTATGCAGTCATGCCCTCCAAGGTTCGCCCATTCTTAGGGTTTAGGTTTATGTTTAGGTTTATTAGGTTTTAAGGTTTAGGTTTAGGGTTTAGGGTTTAGGGTTAGGATTTAGGGTTTAAGGTTTAGGGTTTAGGGTTTAGTATTTAGGGTTTAGGGTTTAGGATTTTAGGGTTTATGCTTTTATGGTTTAGGGTTTAAGGTTAGTGTTTAGGGTTTAGGGTTTAGATTTTTTTAGGGTTTAGGGTTTAGGGTTAGAGGTTTAGGGCTTAGGGTTTAGGTTTAGATTTAAGGTTTATGGTTTAAATTAAGTAAACTGATAGGGTTTAGGGTTTAGGTTTAGGTTTAGGTTTATTTTAGACACTACTTGGGTTACTATCGATTTGGACAGTTCCCCTTTCATAGAAACCAGATTTGTGGTTGGAGAATCCATCCCATGGATGCGATTCTCCCTTGGTCCAAGAATTTGAGATAAATAAAATAGCTCTTTCTCATTGTGGTGCCTCGCACACTAATAGGGTGCACACAAACATATAAACAAAATATATATTCACTTATGGATTAGGAGGACACCACTAGTTGTACCTTTTCCCAAGCAGACCTCCTATATTTAGGGCAATGTCAAGAAAACTCCCTATAGGAATCATCTGACTACTCTTGAGTTGATATAAGTCCCCAGCGACATTCACTCTATAGTCACCTTAAGTCAGATTTGATTTGTTGTGCTACCAATAGGTCACCCCAGCGGTTGTTCTCTACTTTAGAGATGTAATGCCTTCTTCCTAGCACAATCATATACATCAAAGGCAACCTCTTAGGTTGGCTAGCTCTACCCCACAGCCAGTAGACTATCCTTCTAGATTTGTAAATTTGAGATAGGACTAGTATGATATAGCCCCTTCTCAGTGGGTCCATCGCACACCGACATGGTCCATAAATTAAATCTATTAAACTTGACTGAGCTCACATCCCTAACGGATATTCTCTCAATTGAAATCAAACTAAATCAAACAAACCATATCAAATCACATGAAATTAAGATAAAATTCTTCCTGATTACATTTGGGTTGACATAAGTCCCCAGCGGCATTCACTCAATAGTTGACCAAGGTCGTTGATTTATGTGCATCCAAAGAAGTCACCCCAACAAGTGTTCCTCACTTTAGAAGATGTAAGTCTGCTACGCCTTCTTCATAGCATAGCCGTTGCACACTAAAAGGCAACCCCTTAGGTTGGCTAGCTCTACCCTACAGCCGGTAGACTATCCCTTTGGATTTATAAACCTAAGGGGTTTAGGGTTTAGGTTTTAGGTTTTAGGTTTTTATTTTAGGTTTATTTTTAGGTTTTATTTTTTAATTTATGTTTAGGTTTATTTTCAATTAATTTAATTTTATTTTGTTTAAGGTTTAGGTTTAGTTTATTTGGGTTTAGGTTTATGTTTTATTTATTTTAGTTTAGCTTTATTTTATTTTGTTTATTTTATTTTTATTTTAGGTTATGTTTTTATTTTTAGTCTAGGGTTTGGGTTTTATTTGTTATTTATTTTTAGGTTTTCTTTTTAGGTTTGTTTTTTTGGTTTAGATTTTTATTTAGTTCTTATTTTATTTTATTTTAGGTTTATTTTATTTTTATTTTATGTTTAGTTTTTATTATATTTAAGCCTTTTATTATTAACTTTATTTTATTTTTTAGTTTTAGTTTAGGTTTTTATTTTATTTTATTTTTATTTTATTTAGTTTAGGTTTAGGTTTTATTTATTTTATTTTAGGTCTTTTACTTTAGTTTAGGTTTAGGTTTTAGTAGGGTTAGGTTAGGGTGCAGTAGCAGGTTTAGGGTGGTTAGTTTATGGTTTAGGGTAGGATTTAAAATTTAGGATTTAGGGTTTAGGGGTTAGGATTTTTTTAAAAAAACAAACCCTAGTTTAGGTCATTTATTTATTTATTTTAGTTTATTTTATTTTATTTTTATTTAAGTTTATTTTATTTTATTTAGTTTAGTGTATTTCTTTTAGGTTTATATATTTTAATTAGGTTTTATTTTAGTTTATCTTATGTTTAAGTTTATGTTCATTTTATAGTTTAGCTCTTTATCTTTAGGTTGAGGTTTATTTTATATTTTAGTTTAGGTTTAGGTTTTCATTTTATTTTTTTAGGTTTAGGTTTTAGGTTTTATTTTAGGTTTATTTTAGGTTTTATTTATTTAAGTTTATTTTTTTTTTTTATTTAGTTTAGTAGATTTAGTTTATTTTTAAGTTTAGGTTTAGGTTTGATTTATTTTAGTTTAGTTTATTTTAGTTTTGGTTTAAGTTTATTTTATTTTGTTTATTTTAGGTTTAGATTTTTTTTAGTTTAGGGTTTAGGTTTTACTTTTTATTTATTTTTAGGTTTTATTTTTTAGGTTTACATTTTAGGTTTAGGTTTTTATTTAGGTTTTATTTTATTTTATGTTTATTTTATTTTTTATTTTTTATTTTATGTTTAGATTTTATTTTATTTAGGTTTTTTATTTTTAGGTTTATTTTTTTTTAGTTTAGTTTAGGTTTTCATTCATTTTATTTTAGTTTAGTTTTTATTTTTTTCATTTAGGTTTAGGTTTAGGTTTTAGTTTAAAATTTTATTTTATTTTATTTTATTTAGGTTCAGGTTTATTTATTTTTAGGTATTATTTAGTTTAGGCTCATTTGTTTTAGGATCTTTGCTTGTGTTTGGGATTTAGGGTTTAGGGTGGGGTGGGTTAGTAGGGTTTAGGATAGTGGTAGTTTAGGATGGTTTATGGTTTAGGGTTTATGGTTTAGTGGTTTTAGGTTTAGGGTTTAGGGTTTGGGTGGGTCAGTGGTAGGGTTTGGTTGGTGGGGTTAGGGTTTTCTTTAATTTTTTTTATTTTAGGTAAATTGGTAGGTTTAGGTTTATTTAGTTTATTTTTTATTTATTTTAGTTTATTTTTTATTTAGATTTATTTTTTTATTTTTATTTAGATCATTTCAATTTTAGAGTGTCATTCTAGTTCTAGAAGTTATAGTGATAGTGTTGTGACATTAGGTGAACAAGTCATTCAAACGAAAAATGTGAATGTTTTAGGAATGCATCTGGCCTATTGTGTGATAGAAAAGTACCACTTAAACTTAAGGAAAATTTTATAAAATGGTGGTAAGACTTGCAATGAATTATGGTGTAGAATGTTGGCTAATAAAAGAGAAGCATGAGACTAAGTTAAGTGTTGTAGAGATGAGGTTGCTTAGGTGGATGAGTGGCTTTACTCTTAGAGATAAAAGTGAAATGTTTCTTTTCGGGAAAAAGTTGGAGTAGATCTAGTGGCAGATAAAATTTGAGAGAGTCTCCTTAGTTGGTTTGGCCACATAAATCATCGGCCATCCAATGACCCGGTTAGGAGAGTAGATGCATTATAATTTCCTTATGTCAAGAAAGGTAGAGGCAGACCTAAAAAGACATGGTTAATATGTATAAAAATTGAACTTAGTATACTTGAATTGAATGAGAATTTGACACATAATAAGACACAATGGAGATAAAGGATTCATGTAGCCGACCTCACTTAGTGGGATAATGGCTTGTTGTTATTGTTGTTGTTGTTGTTGTTGTTGTTGTTGTTGTTTTCTTTATTTATTTTAGTTTATTTTTTAGGTTTAGGTTTATTTTTTAGTTTAGTTTTATTTTTATTTTATTTATTAGGTTTAGGTTTTATTTTTATTATTAGGTTTAGGTTTAGGTTTCTATTTTATATTTTTAGGTTTATTTTTATGTTTTATTTTTTAGTTTAGGTTTAGGTTTATTTTTAGAATATTTTATTTTATTTAGGTTTAGGTTTTATTTATTTTAGTTTAGGTTTAGGTTTATTTTATTTTTATTTTAGGTTTAGGTTTTTTTTAGTTTAGGGTTTAGATTTTATTATTTATTTATTTTTAGGTTTTATTTTTAGGTTTATTCTTTAGGTTTAGGTTTTTATTTAGTTCTTATATTATTTTATTTTAGGTTTATTTTATTTTTATTTTAGGTTTAGTTTTTATTTTATTTAAGTTTTTATTTCTTTAATTTAGTTTAGGTTATTATTTATTTTAGTTTAGTTTAGCTTTTATTTTTATATTTTCTTTTTAGGTTTAGGTTTAGGTTATAGTTTTAGTTTAGGATTTTATTTTATTTTATTTTTTATTCTGTTTTGGTTTAGTTTAATTTATTTATTTTCTTTTTAGGTTTTTTTTTTAGTTTGGGTTTACTTTTTTGGTTTTAGGGTTGGGTTTAGGGTTACTGAAGGTTTTAGGGTTTGGGGGTTTGGGGTTTAAGGTTTAGGGTTTAGGATTTAGGGATTAGGGTTTAGGGTTTAAAAACTTTTAGGGTTTAGGGTTTAGGGGTTTTTGGGTTTAAGGTTTAGTGTTTAGGTTTTAGGTCAAGGGTTCAAGTTTTAGTTTAGGATTTGGTGTTTTTGGTTTTTTTTCTTAACAGAGAACAAATTCAGATTCAACATTTCTTCTTTTCAATTTAACCAACCAAGTAACACACCAAGTTTTCTAAGACACATGCGATGACATAGATGAAAAATGAGCATGCATAGAGCAAATCAAAAACCCTAGATAACTAGAACTGTCTCTATGATAAAGACATAGTTCCATAAGCAACAGATTGGATCGGTCATTCTTCAGTTTCTCTAGTTTCCATCAGAACCACCCCAACCTCTCGAGTAGTAGGATCCACCATTATATCCCCAATCTCTCCCTCCACCACCACCACGGCTGTAACCTCCATTACTTCTCCCGTCTCCATAAACATCACTACTACGACCACCACCTCCATATCCACCAGCACCTCCAGATCCCCCACCACCACTATGATAATCGTCGCCTCCTCCTTCGCCTCCATCGCCAGATCTAGACTAAGCCTGGTTGATGGTGATGTTCTTGTCATCAAGGTTATTCCCATTCTTAGGGTATAGGTTTATTAGGTTTTAGGGTTTAGATTTACTTTTTCATTTATTTAGTTACTTTAGATTTAGGTTTAGGGTTAAGGGTCTAAGGTTTAGGGTGTAGGGTTTACAGATTAGGGTTTAGGGTTTTATGGTTTATGCTTTTAGGGTTTAAGGTTTAGAATTAGGGTTAAGGGTTTAGGGTTTTTTAGGGTTTCGGGTTAAGGGTTGTAGGCTTAGAATTTTGGGTTTAGGGTTTTTTTTAAATTAAGTATATTGGTAGGTTTTGGTTTATTTAGTTTATTTTTTTATTTATTTTGGTTTATTTTATTTATTTATTTATTTATTTAGGTTTATTTTATTTATTTAATTTAGCCTATTTATGTTTTATTTTATTTTTTAGGTTTTTATTTTAGTTTTTTAAGTTTAGTTTTAGGTTTAGGTTTATTTTTAGTTGAGTCTATTTTATTTTATTTTAGGTTTAGTTTAGGCTTTATTTTATTTTTTTTTTAGGTTTTACTTTTAGTTTTTTTTAGGTTTATTTTAGGTACCATTTTTAGTTTGGTTTAGGTTTATTTTAGTTTATTTTATTTTATTTAGTTTAGGTTTAGTTTAGTTTATTTATTTAGTGTTAGTATTATTTATTTTAATTTAGATTATTTTAGTTTAGGTTTAGGTTTATTTTATTTTTATTTTAGTTTTAGGAGTTTTAGTTTAGGGGGTTTTATTTTCATTTATTTTAGGTTTATTTTTTTTATGTTTTTTATTTTGTTTTATTTTATTTTAATTTAGGTTAATTTTAATTTTAGGTTTAGTTTTTCATTTTATTTAGGTTTTTATTTTTAGTTTAGTTTATGTTTTTTATTTATTATTTTAGTTTAGTTTTATTTTTTTCTTTATTTCTTTTTTTTAGGTTAGGTTTAAATTTAGTCCACTATGTTTAATTTTAATTTATTTTATTTTATTTTATTTTGGTTTAGGTTTATTTATTTTATTTTATATTTAGGTTTTATTTTAGTTTAGTTTATTTTAGCATTTAGGGTTGGTTTAGTTTTATTTAGGTTTACTTTAGGTATTATTTTCTAGTTTATGTTGGTTTAATTTTATTTTATTTAGTTGAGGGTTTAGGTTTTTTTCTTTTAGTTTATTTTAGGTTTTATTTATTGTAGTTTAGATTATTTTATTTTAGGTTTAGGTTTATTTTATTTTGTTTCTCTTTATTTTATTTTGCAAAGTTTTTTTTTGTTTAGGTTTTATTTTATTTATTTTAGGTTTTATTTTGAGGTTTAGGTTTTATTTAGTTTTATTTTATTTTAGGTTTATTTTATAATTTTATGTTTAGTTTTATTTTATTTAGGTTTTATTGAGGTTTATTTTATTTTATTTAGTTTTAGTTTTATTTATTTTATTTTGCATTTTATTATTTTATTTTATTTTATTCAGGTTTAGGTTTAGATGTAGTTTAGGTTTTATTTTAATTTTTTAACACATGTTTAGGTTTTTATTTATTTAATTTTTAGGTTTACTTTAGTGTTTAGCATCATGTAGTTTAGGGTCTTAAAGTTATCATTTAGGGCCTAGTTTAGTTTTTAGGCCTGAGAGCCTAGGGTAGAGCTCAGTGCTCACCTGCACTAGAGTCAGTCAGGGAAGATTTGTCTCACTTTCAGTATTAGTGGTTTAGTGGCCCATGGTATGGTCTACAGGCTGGCTGGGCCCAGGGTTTAGGCTCAGGGCACAAGGCCTTAAGTCAGGTCAGGACCCAGTGGATTCAGTGGCCCAGGTGGGGCTCAGGGTTTAGCTCAGTGATCAGGTTAGTCGATTGTTTTAGGCCCAGTGGAGTTTGGTTTCAGGCCTAGGGCCTGTGTCAGGTCAGCTCAGTGGCCCAGGTTGGTTTAGGCCAGGGGTTTAAGAGGTTTCAGTTTTGCTTAAGTAGTTTTAAAAATTAAGCAAACCCAGGTTTAGCTTTTAGTTTATTTAGTTTTTATTTATTATTATTTGATTTATTTTTATTTTATTTATTTTATTTTTTTTAGTTTAGGTTTTTTTATTCTATTTTTAGGTTTAGGTTTAGTTTATGCATTTTTAGTTTAGTTTTATTTTATTTTTTTTAGGTTTAAGTTTATTTTTTATTTTTAGGTTTAGGTTTTTTTATTTTATCTTTCTTAGGTTTAAGTTTTAGGTTTTATTTTAGTTTATTTTAGGTTTTATTTTAGTTTAGGTTTAAGTATATTTTATTTATTTTATTTAGTTTTTTTTAGGTTTATTTATTTCATTTGAGGTTTAGGTTTTATTTTTTTAGTTTAGATTAGTATAGTTTAGTTTAGGTTTATTTCATTTTGTTTATTTTTTTAGGTTTTCTTAGTTTAATGTTTATGTTTTATAGTCTATTTATTTCTAGGTTTATTTTTTAGGTTTAGGTTTTTATTTAGTTTTATTTTATTTTATTTTAGGTTTATTTTATTTTATTTTGCTTAGTTTTATTTTATTTAAGTTTTAAGTTTATTTTATTTTTAGTTTAATTTAGGTTTTTATTTTTTATTTTAATTTATTTTTAGGTCAGGTTTAGTTTAGTTTTATTTTATTTATTTTTTTTTATTAATGTTTAAGTTTTTAATTTATTTTATTTTGTTTTATTTAGTTTAAGTTTTGGTTTTTTTTTTAGGGTTTAGGAGGTTGGGTGGAGGTTTAGGTTTGATTAGGGTGTAGGGTTTGATAGTTTAGTTTAGGTTTAGATGATAGGTTTAGGGTTTGGGGTTTAGGTTTTAGAGTTTTTTTTAGGGTTTAGGGGGGTAGGTTTAGAGTTTAGGGTTTTGAATTTAGGGTTAGTTTATGGTGGGTAGTAGGGTTTAGGTTAAGGTTTCATTTATTTAATTTATTTATTTTTTATTTTTAAGGTTTAGGGTTTAGTGTTTAGTGTTGTTTTAGGATTTTAGGGTTCAATATTTAATTTAGGGTTTAGGGTTTTTTGGTTTTTTTAATAGAGTACAAATTTAGATTCAACATTTCATTTTTTTTATTTCATCAACCAAGTAACACACCAAGTTTTCTAAGACACAAGCTACAACATAAATAAAAAATGAGCATGCATAGAGTAAATCAAAAATCCTAGATAACTAAAACTCCCTCTACTGTAAAGACACAATTCCATAAGCAGCAGATCGGATCAACCATTCTTCAGTTTCTCTAGTTCCCATCAAAACCACCTTGGCCTCTCGAGTAGGATCCACCATTATATTTGATCTCTCCTCTAAGACCACCACGGTAACCTCCGTCCCTCCTCCCACCTCCATAACCACCACTGCTCTGACCTCCACCTCCATATCCACCATCACCTCCAGATCACCCACCACAATTGCGAAACCACTGCCTCCGCCTTCACCTCCACCGCCATATCTAGACTAAGCCTGGTTGATGGTGATATTCCTATTGTCAGGTCCCATTCTGGGTTTAGGTTTAGGGTTTAGGTTTGTGGTTTATGCTTTAGGGTTTAGGTTTAGGTTAGGGTTGGGGTTTAGTTTAGGGCAGTAGGTTTGGTTGCAGTTTAGGTTAGTTTTGTGGTTTAGGGATTAAGGTTTAGGATTTAGGGTTTAGGGTTTTTGTTTTTTAAAATTAAGTATAATAAGAGTTTAGGTTTATTTGGTTTATTTTTTATTTATTTTAGTCTATTTTATTTGTGATTTTATTTAGGTTTATTTTTTATTTTTATTTAGTTTAGTTAATTTATTTTAGTTTAGGTTTTTTATTTTAGTTTGGGTTTTTTATTTTAGTTTAATTTTTAGGTTTAGGTTTAAGTTTATTTTTTAGTTGCATTTTATTTTTATTTTATTTTTTACATTTAGGTTTTTTTAGGTTTAGGTTTATGTTTTTATTTTATTTTTTTGGGTTTTAAGTTTATTTTTAGGTTTTATTTTTTAATTTAAGTTTAGGTTTAGGTTTTATTTATTTTAGTTTAGTTTATTTTGTTTAGGTTTAGGTTTATTTTATTTTATTTATTTTATTTTTATTTTTAGGTTTAGTTTTAGTAATTATCTTTATTTTTATTTACTTTTTATATTTTAATTTTGGTTTAATTTTTAGGTTTTATTTTATTTAGTTTATAATTTATTTTATTTTAGGTTTAGTATTTTATGATTTAGTGTTTAGGTTTAATGTTTAGTGTTTTTAAAAAAATTAAATAAACCCGAGGTTTAAGTTTATTTAGTTTACTTTATATTTTTATTTAAGTTTATATATTTTTATTTAGTTTAGTTTATTTTATTTGAATTTATTTATTTTAGTTTAGGTTTTATTTTAGTTTATGTTTAGGTTTAGGTTTTTTATTTTTTTTTAGTTTTATTTTTATTTTATTTTTAGGTTTAGGTTCTTTTAATTTTTGATTTAGGTTTAGGTTTTTATTTTATTTTATTAGGTTTAGTTTTGGTTTTATTTTAGGTTTATTTTTATGTTTTATTTTTAGTTTATGTTTAGGTTTATTTTAGTTTATTTTCTTTATTTAGTTTAAGGTTTATGTTTAGTTTATTTTAGGTTTAGGTTTATTTTATTTTAGTTTATTTTAGTTTAGGTTTAGTTTTTTTAGGTTTTTTTAGTTTAAGGTTTAGATTTAATTTTATTTATTTTAGGTTCATTTTGTGCTTATTTCTAGGTTTAGGTTTTATTTATTTTTTTAAATTTATTTAATTTTAGGTTTATTTTATGGTTAGGGTTTGGGTTGGGTTTATATGGTATTTGGTTTATTTTAGGGTTAAGGGTTTTTTTAATTAAGTAAACCAAGTAGTTTAGGTTTATTTAGTTCATTTTATTTATTTTAGTTTATTTTATTTTATATTTTTTAATTAGGTTTATTTTTTTATTTTTATATAATTTATTTTTATTTTAGTTTATTTATTTTAATTTATTTTATTTTATTTTTATTTAGGTTTATTTTAGGATTGTTTTTGGCTTTTTTTTAATGAGTATAAATTTAGAATCAACACATTTTTTATTTCAACAACCAAGTAACACACTAAGTTTTTTCAGACACAATCTACAACATAAATAAAAAATGAGCCTACATAGAGCAAATCAAAAACCCTAGATAGCTAGAACCATCTTTACTGTAAAGGCATAGTTACATAAGCAGCAGATCGGATTAAATGCTTTTCAGTTTCTCCAGTTTCCATCAGAACCACTCTGTCCTCTTGAGTAGTGGGATCCACCATCATATCCCCGATCTCTCCCTCCAACACTATCATGGTGGTAACCTCTGTCACTCCTCCGGCCTCCATAACCATCACTGCTCTGACCTCCACCTCCATATCCACCAGCACCTTCAGATCCCCCACCACCACTGCGATAACCATAGCCTCTGCCTTCGCCTTCACCACCATATCTAGCTTGTGTGATGTTCCTCAGGTTCTACTCATTCTTAGGGTTTATGCTTTAGTTTATTAAGTTTTAGGTTTAGGTTTATGTTTATTTTAAATTTATTTAATTAGTTTAGGTTTAAGTTATAATTTAGGGTTTAGCATTTAGGAGGGTTTAGTTGTGGTGGTTTAAGGGTTTATGCTTTGGGTTTGGGGTGGGGTTTAGGGTTTAGGTTTAGGGTTTAGGTTTAGTTTAGGGTTTTAGGGTTTAGGGTTTAGGGTGTTTAGGTTTAGTGTCAGGTAGTGGTGTGTGGTAGGAGAGGTTTAGGAATTAGGGTTTAGAATTTAGGGTTTAGGGTTTTTTTGCTTTCTTAAATTAAGTAAATTAGTAGGTTTAGGTTTATTTAGTTTATTTTTTATTTATTTTAGTTTATTTTATTTGTTATTTTTGTTTAGGTTTATTTTTTATTTTTATTTAGTTTAGTTTATTTATTTTAGTTTAGGTTTTTATTTATTTTATTTTTTTTTAGTTGATTTAGGTTTAGTTTATTTTTAGTTGAGTATTATTTTTATTTTATTTTTTAGGTTTAGGTTTTAGTTTTTATTTTTTGGTTTAGGTTTAAGTTATTATTTTATTTTTTAAGTTTTAGTTTATTTTTAGGTTTTATTTTTTAGTTTATGTTTAGGTGTATTTTTAGTTTATCTTATTTCATTTAGTTTAGGTTCAGGTTCAGGTTTAGTCTATTTAGGTTTAGGTTTAGTTTACTTTTGTTTAGTTTATGTTTATTTTATTTTGTTTATTTTCTTTTTATTTTAGGTTCAGGTTTTTTTTAGTTTAGGGTTTATGTTTTATTTTTTATTTACTTTTAGGTTTTATTTTTATGTTTAATTTTTAGGTTTAGGTTTCTATTTAGTTTATAATTTATTTTATTTTAGGTTTAGGGTGCAAGGTTTATGATTTAGCATTTAGGGTTAAGAGTTTAAGGTTTAGGTTTTTTTAAAAAAAAAATTTAAGTAAGCTCGTAGGTTTAGGTTTATTTAGTTTATTTTATATTTTATTTATGTTTATATTTTTTATTTAGTTTATTTTATTTATTTTGAGATTATTTATTTTAGTTTAGGTTTCTTATTTTAGTTTATTTTTTAGGTTTATGTTTATTTTTTTAGTTGTTTTATTTTTATTTTTTTTTGTTTTTGGTTTTATTTTTAATTTTTTGGCTTAAGTTTAGGTTTTTATTTTATTTTTTTAGGTTTAGGTTTTGGTTTTATTTTAGGTTTATTTTTATGTTTTATTTTTTAGTCTAAGTTTAAGATTATTTTTTGTTTATTTTATTTTATTTTGTTTAAAGTTTAGGTTTAGGTTTTATTTATTTTAGTTTAGTTTATTTTAGTTTAGGTTTAGGTTTATTTTATTTTTATTTTAGGTTTAGGTTTTTGTTTTTAGTTTAGAGTTTAGGTTTTTTTAGGTTTAATTTTTAAGCTTATTTTTCAAGTTTAGGTTTTTATTTAGTTTTTAATTTATTTTATATTAGGTATATTTTATTTAGGGTTTCGGCTTTAGGGTTTGGGTTTAGGGTTTAGGTTTAGGTTTAGGCTTGTGGTTTTAGGGTTTAGGGTTTAGGGTTTATGTTAGGGTTAAGGGCTTTTTTTTTTTAATTAAGCAAACCAATTTAGGTTTATTTAGTTTATTTTATTTATTTTAGTTTATTTTATTATATATTTTATTTAGGTTTATTTTTTACTTTCAACTAGTTTAGATTATTTATTTTTTAATTTTAGTTTTTTATTTAGGTTTAAGTTTATGTTTATTTTCTAGTTTAGTTTTATTTTTTATTTTATTATTTTTATTTAGGTTTCATTTTTTATTTTAAGATTTAGGTTTAGGTTTTTATTAAATTTTTTTAGGCTTTGGTTTTAAATTTTTATTTTAGGTTTATTTTTAGGTTTTATTTTTTTAGTTTAGGTTTATGTTTATTTTTAGTTTATTTTATTTTATTTAGTTTAGGGTTTAGGTTTAGTTTATTTTAAGTTTAGCTTTTATTTATTTTAGTTTAGTTTATATTAGTATATGTTTAAGTTTATTTTACTTTGTTTATTTTAGGTTTAGGTTTTTTTTTAGTTTAGGGTTTTGGTTTTTTTATTTATTTTTAGGTTTATTTTTTAAGTTTTGGTTTCTATTTAGTTTTTATTTTATTTTGTTTTAAGTTTAATTTATTTTTATTTTACGTTTAGTTTTTATCTTATTTAGGTTTTTTATTTTTGGGTTTATTTTATTTTTTAGTTTAGTTTAGGTTTTTATTTATTTTATTTTAGTTTAGTTTTTATTATTTTAATTATGTTATTTTTAAGTTTAGGGTTTAGATTAGGTTTAGGTTTAGGTTTATGTTTTTGTTTATGTTTTTATCCTTTTAATTTTTTTTATTCTATTTTGGTTTAGGTTTAATTTATTTTATTTTCTTTTTAGGTTTTATTAAATTTAGGTTGAAGTTTTTAGCTTTTTAGGGTTTAGGGATAATTTAGGGTTTAGGGTTTGGGGTTTGGGGTTTAAGGTTTAAGGTTTAGGTTTTAGGGTTTAGGTTTTCAGTTTAGGGTCTAAGTTTTAGTTTAGGGTTTAGAAATTATGGTTTATGATTTAGGGTTTAAGGTTTTTTTTAACAAAGAACAAATTCAGATTGAACATTTCTTCTTTTTTATTTCATCATCCAAGTAGCACCCTAAGTTTCTTAAGACACAAGTGATGAGATATATCAAAAATGAGCACCCATAGACCAAATCAAAAACCCAAGATATGTAGAACCATCTCTGCTGTAAAGACAATTTCATAAGCAGCAAATCGAATTGGCCATTCTTTAGTTTCTCCAGTTCCCATCAAAACCACCACCGCCACTAGAGTAGCGAGATCCACCATCATATCCTCGATCTTTCCCTCCACCACCACCACGACTATAAAATCCATCACTCCTCTTGCCTCCATAACTACCATTGCTCCGACCACCACCTCCATATCCTTCAGCACCTACAGATCCCCCACCACCACTGTGATAATCGCGGCCTCCACCTTTGCCTCAACCGCCAAATCTAGATCGATCATAGTTGACGGTGATGTTCTTGCCATCAAGGTTCTACCCATTCTTAAGGTTTATGGTTAGTTTAGGGTTTAGGGTTTAGATTAAAGTTTTAGGGTTAGGTTTGGTTTGGGGTTTGGGTTTAGGGTTTAGGGTTGTAGGTTTTAGGGATTAGGGTTTAGGGTTTAGGGTTTAGGGGTTTATGGTTTAGGATTTAGGGTTTTAAGATTTAAGGTTTGGGGTTTAGGGTTGTAGGTTTAGGGTTGTAGGTTTAAGGTTTAGGGTTTAGGGTTTAGGGTTTAAGGTGTAGGGTTTAGTATTTAGGGTTTAGGCTTTCTTTTAAAAACAATTCAGTAAACTAGTAGGTTTAAGTTTATTTCTTATTTATTTGAGATTATTTTACTTTTTATTTTTATTTAGGTTTATTTTTTATTTTTATTTAGTTTATTTTATTTATTTTAGGTTTACTTTTCTAATTTAGAATTTTCTATTTTAGTTTATTTTTTAGGTTTTAGTTTATTTTAATTGAGTTTTATTATTATTTTATTTTTTAGGTTTAGATTTTGTTTTTTATTTTTAGGTTTAGTTTAGGTTTTTATTTTATGTTTTTAAGTTTAGTTTTAGGTTTTTATTTTAGGTATAATATTTAGTTTTATTTTTCAATTTAGGATTATATTTATTTTTAGTTTACTTTATTTTATTTAGTTTAGGTTTAGTTTATTTTAGGTTTAGGTTTAGGTTTTATTTATTTTAGTTTAGTTTAGTTTAGTTTAGGTTGAAGTTTATTTTATTTTTATTTTAGGTTTAGGCTTTTTTTAGTTTAGGATTTAGGTTTAATTTTTTATTTATTTTTAGGTTTTATTTTTAGTTTTATATTTTAGGTTTAGGTTTTTATTTAGTTTTTATTTTATTTTAGTTTAGGTTTATTTTATTTTCATTTTAGGTTTAGTTTTTATTTTATTAAGGTTTATGATTTTAAAGTTTCGTTTAGGTTTTGATTTATTTTATTTTATTTTAGTTTTAATTTTTTATTTTATTTTCTTTTTAGGTTTAAGTTTAGGTTTAGGTTTAGGTTTTAGTTTAGGTTTTTATTTTATTTTATTTTTTTATTCTATTTTGTTTTAAGTTTTTTATTTATTTTATTTTTAGGTTTTATTTAGTTTAGTTTAGGTTTTTAGCTTTCTAGGGTTTAGAGTTTAGGGTTTAGGATTAGTTTAGGGTTTAGGGTTTAGGGTTTAGGGTTTAAGGTTTGGGGTTTAAGTTTTAGGATTTAAGTTTTAGGTTTAGGGTTTAAGTTTTAGTTTAGGGTTTAGGGTTTAGGATTTAAGGTATTTTTTTCTTAACAGAGAATAAATTCAGATTCAACATTTCTTCTTTTCAATTTCATCAGTCAATTAGCACCCCAAGTTTTCTAAGACACAAGCGATGACATAGATAAAAAATGAGCACCCATAGAGCAAACCAAAAACCTTAGATAAGTAGAACTGTTTCTACGGTAAAGACATAGTTTCATAAGCAGTAGATCGGATCAGCCGTTCATCAGTTTCTTCAGTTCCGACCAGAACCACCCCCACCTCTGGAGCACCAGGATCCGCCATCATATCCTCAATCTCTCCCTCCACCCCCACCATGATTGTAAGCTTGTCGCTCCTCCCACCTCCATAACCACCACTGCTTTGACCACCACCTCCATATCCGGCAGCACCTCTAGATCCCCCAGCACCACTACAATAACCTCCACCTCCACCTTCACCTCCACCACCAGATCTAGACTGAGCCTAGTTGACGGTGATGTTCATGACATCAAGGCTATGCTCATTCTTAGTGTTTAGGGTTAGTTTATGGTTTAGAGTTTAGGGTTAGTTTAGGGTTTAGAGTTTAGGGTTAGTTTAGGATTTAGGGTTTAGGGCTTAGGATTTAGGGTTTAGGGTTGTAGGTTTAGGGTTTAGGGTTTAAGGTTTAGGATTTAGGTTTTAGGGTTTTTTTTAAATTAAGTAAATCAATAAGTTTAAGTTTATTTAGTTTACTTATTATTTCTTGGATTTTATTTTATTTTTTATTTTTATTGAGGTTTATTTTTTATTTTTATTTATTTTAGTTTATTTATTTTAATTTAGGTTTTTATTTTAGTTTTTTTTTTGTTTAGGTTTATTTTTTAGTTCAATTTTATTTTTATTTTATTTTTTAGGTTTAAGTTATATTTTATCTTTTTAGGTTTAGTTTTAGATTTTTAAGTTTTATTTTTTCAGTTTAGCCTAGTTTATTTTAGTTCATTTTATTTTATTTAGTTTAGGTTTAGGTTTAGGTTTATGTTTTATTTATTTTAGTTTAATTTATTTTAGTTTAGGTTTATATATATTTTATTTTATTTTTATTTTTAGTTTAAGTTTTTTTTAGTTTAGGGTTTAGGTTTTATTTTTTATTTATTTTAGGCTTTATTTTAAGGTTTATTTTTTAGGTTTAGGTTTTTATTTAGTTTTTATTTTATTTTATTTTAAGTTTATTTTATTTTTATTTTATGTTTAGTTTTTATTTTATTTAGGTTTTTTATTATTAGCTTTATTTTATTTTTTATTTTAGTTTAGGTTTTATTTTATTTTATTTCAGTTTATTTTTATTAGTTTATTTTATTATAACTTTAGGTTTATGTTTTGGTTTTAGTTTAGGTTTTTATTTTATTTAGGTTCCAATTTTATTTTTATTTTTAGTTTAATTTAGTTTAGTTTAGGTTTTTTAGGATTTAGGGTTTTAAAGTTTTTAGGATTTGTAGGGTTAGGTTTAGTGGATTGTGGTTTAGGGGGCTTTAGTGTAGGTCCTATCTTTTTAGCCAGTTCAGCTTGGTGGTCACTTTATGGTTTAAGGTTACTGGAGGGAGTTTAAGGGAGTGGTTAGGTTAGGGTCAGTTAGGGTTTGGGGTTTAGGGTTAGATTTAGGGTTTTTGTGGGCCTAGGGTAACGCCAGGATTTAGGGCTTAGGGTTTGGCCTAGGAGGTTTGTTTTAAAACCAAGCATACCACTAGGGTTTAAGTTTATTTAAATCATTTCCATTTTTTTTTATTTTATTTTATTTTTTATGTTTATTTAGTTTAGTTTTATCTAGGTTTACTTATCTTAGTTTTAGGTTTTTTTTTAGTTTATTTTTATTTTATGTTTATTTTTGTTTAGTTTATTTTTTTTTTTTTTAGGTTTAGGTTTTATTTTTATTTTATTTTTATCTTTGGAGGTTTTGTTTAGGTTTATTTTTTTTTAAATTTAATTTTAGTTTATTTTATCTTATTTACTAGGGTTTAGGTTTTTTTATTTATCTTAGTTTAGGTTTATGTTTATCTTATTTTGTGCATTTAGGTCTACATTTTTCTTTTTAGGGTCACAGAGTTTTTAGGCTTCTGCCTAGTTTTTAGTGTTTAGCATTTAGGGTTTTAGGCTCAGGGTTTAGGGTTTATGGCTCAGGGTCAGCTTAGGGTTTAGGGTTTAGGATTTAGTGGCAGGGTAGAGTCAGTCAGTTAGGGTTTAGAGTTTAGGTAAGGCCCAGATGTGTATAGTAGGTTTAGGCCTGGAGGATTAGTTTAGGGTTTAGGGTTTAAGATTTAGGATTTAGGGTTTTTTTTAAAAAAAAAATTAAGTAAACCCATAGGTTTAGTTTATAATTTATTTTTTTATTTTATTCTTTATTTTATTTTATTTTTATTTTTTTATTTTATTTAGTTTTTATTTATTTTAGGTTTATTTATTTTAGTTTAGGTTTTCTATTTTTGTTTATTTTTTTTGGTTTAGGTTTATGTTTATATTCTTTTTAGTATTTTTTTAAATTTATTTTATAGGCTTAGGCTTTATTTTTTATTTTTAGGTTTTGGTTTAGGTTTCTATTTTAAATTTTTTTATTTTAGGTTTATTTTAGTTTTTTTTTTAGTTTAGGTTTAGGTTTATTTTTATTTTATTTTATTTTATTTAGTTTAGAGTTTAGGTTTAGTTTATTTTAGGTTTAGGTTTAGGCTTTATTTATTTTAGTTTAGGTTTATGTTTATATTTATTTTATTTGTTTTAGGTTTAGGTTTTTTTTAGTTTAAGGTTTAGGTTTTATTTTATTATATTCTAGATTTATTTTATTTTTATTTTACGTTTAGTTTCGATTTATTTAGGTTTTTTATTTATAGGTTTATTTTAATTTTTAGTTTACTTTAGGTTTTTATTTATTTTAATTTAATTTTGTTTTTATTTTATTTTATTATATTTTTAGGTTTAGTTTAGGTTTTAGTTTAGGTTTTATTATTTTATTATTTTTATTTTATTTAGGTTTAAGTTTTATTTATTTTATTTTAGGTTTTTAGCTTTTAGGTTTTTAGGGTTTTGGGTTTTGGGTTTTTGGGTTTAGTGTTTAGGGTTTGGGGTTTAGGGGTTAGGTATAGGATTGTATGTTTTAGCATTTAGGGTTTAAAGTTTAGGGTTTAGGTTTTAGTTTATGGTTTAGGGTTTTTGGTTTTTTTTAATAGAGAACAAATTCAGATACAACATTTCTTCTTTTGATTTCATGAACCAAGTAACAAACTAGGGAAGTGAGGTAATCAAATGACCTTCTTGGGGCTAGCTAAAGCCTCGTGTTCCCGGGATGTCTAGACTATATACCCATCATCATTCAATCTTATATAAATCAACACATGAATAGAGGAAACATAGCTCAACATTCATTCACCTAAGCTATAAGAATATGCATTGTTATGTATTTATAACTAGCGTTATAACACATATTATTATTCATTTATAAGCTTTTGAAAAATACATTTAGATTTAATAGTGATAATAGCCACACATATATTAAATTAAATCAACACAGGCAAGCTTGCATATAGGAAATCCATTTTATTTTACTTAATTTTGAAATGCATGAATTCAAATGACATACCAAATTTAACATGATTGGAAAGAGGATAATCAAATATAAGCATGTGATTCATTCAACCAAACTAGTTCTTAAAGACTATCAAATCAAATAAGATTATTTAAAGCAAACTAAAGCTTCTTTATTAATTAAGTTTTGGATTTGATTTGATTTAACGAGGAGAAGAGAAATCATTACATGTTGATTTAAACCCATTCCCCCACATTAGTGATTTGATTTAATTTAAGGAAATGTAATTAAGTTGATTTTATGGGCTACTTAAGTTGAACTTTTAATTAGATGAATTAATTACCCTTACCTGTGTCACCTTAAAGTAATTAACTAAATAATTATGAGCCAACAAGATATGCATATTAAATAAACTTGCAATGATCCTAAGAAATAAAAGGGGCCTAATGCAATTGGCTCATGATTAATAGTTAATTAGATTAAGAGACTTAATTAATTGCTCTTAAGGTTTTCCCACATGTGGACTAACCATAATTTCATTGAAACTCCTTTAGTTATTAAACACCCAAAAGATCTACCCCATGATTTAATTAATTAAGGTATGATGTGATTATGATTTCAATTTGATTAAGAGATTTAATTAATTAGTAAAATCTTAATTAATTTCATTTTAAAATAGGGTGAAATGAACTTAGGGAAAGGGGTCCCAACCCTATTCCTTAGTTCACTTACTATTGAACAATGACTAAAAAACTTAATTAAAAAATTCTATATTGTTCATGGGATTTATTAATCATTAATTAACTTAAAAGAGAAGTTAAGGTTTCATTAGTCAATTTTGCTAATTAAGTGAGTAATAAATCCCAAGAAAATCATGGGAGGCAGAGGTCATCCCATTAAATTAATCCAAAAAAATTGGGATTAATTTCTCAAGGAATTAATGAGTAATTATGCTAATAAATTTTGTAATTAAACTTAATTAAACATTAATTACTATTCAAAATTAGTTAAAATTATTTTAAATTAATTATCCTATGAAATACCTTTTAAATGAGTATTTATTTGAATTTTTTTCCTATGATTTTTTTATGATTTTTAGAAGTTTCAACCATTAAAAATGATTAATTAAGCCTAATGAAAGCCTAATCCTATTGGCACCATGTGGCATGCTGACGCGGTGTACTTTCCATGTGGTAATGTGAGATTGGCTACTTAAAACTTATCTGACTTAGTGTTTATGTGGCTAATGGATGCTTTCTTGTCCGGCCATGATCTAAGATCGGATGATTACGATTAATCCACGCCTTAATAAGATTAAATCATCGATCTAGCAATCTAATCATGATAGTTTATCATGCAGAATGGACGGTGTGATCCAACGCCACACGGTGAGGAGAATGGAGTTTGGCTAATGCTCACTTGACCAGCTAGGTTTGGATCAACTCAAAAGGATCTCACAACTTCATGACATCAATCGGAGGGGATCCAACTGTCAAGATCACACGATATGCAACTTTTCTTCAAAATGGTCTAACCCATTTGGATCAATTTTTTGAAGCATACCATGGAGCTCGGATGGCTCAGATTGATAAGGTGGACCATCGGGAGAGTACCAAGTGGCAAAGAATGGAAATGATCACTTACATTGGTGATCATGTGATGCTCACCCAAGGGTATTATGATCATTTGGCATTGGATTAGATTTGATTTGAAATGAGCCAAAAGAGGGTCGCCCAAATTTCAAGTTAATTGGAGTTTGTTAATTGAGTTTGGTTTGTTAGTTTGGCTCAATTTGACTCATTTAGGTCAAATTGGGTAAAACCAAGGGTTAGGTTAAGTTCATATGATCATTTAGGATGTTTTGGTTCAATTGGTTTAGTTCAGTTTGGCTTAGATTTGATTTTGGCTCATTTGAATTCATTTGGGTCAAATGGGCTAAGTTGATCGATTTGACCAAATTGGCCAAATTAGCTTGGGTTAGGTGTTGGTTTGGGTTTAGTTGACCAATTGAAGATTATTGTAGGCTTTAATTTCAACTAATTTGGATTTAGTTTTGATTTAGTCCAACTTAAAACCTTTAGGTCAATTTGCTAAGTAGTCAATTAGGTCCAATTTTGGCTGGTCAAGTTCAACAATCAATTTGGAATGAACTTGAGCCATTGGTTGCAATCAATTTAGTTTATATTTTGATTTGACCCAATGTGGTCTTTTAGATCAATTTGAATCAACTTGGGTCAAGAGGGCTAATTGGGTTTGGTTTGACTCAATTGAAGGTCAAGTCATATTCAAATATTGATTTTGATTTGGTATGAATCATTGGTTTCATTTGGCTTAGGTTGCAATTTAGGTTCATATGGGTTAATTGACTTTGTCAAATGACCAAGTTGACTTTGGTTTGATAATATTGATGATCAACCTAGGTGATCAATATCATGATGGGATGATAAAATTTAATGCTCATATCAAATTGATTCAATTAGTTTGATTATTTATATTTTGTTGATATATATTTAAGATAAAATTCGTGGTTAACTCATTGACTTGGGTTGATTTTGGTTTGATGATTAGATTTCATTTATATTTGTGAATATGATTGAAGATATGATGATTCGAGAAAATCAATTGAATTTGTGTTGGAATGAAGGAATTTGGCCAAGTCCAAGGGAGTTGGCTCATGTGGCATGTTTGATTTTGATTTGTTTTGATTTAGTTTTAATGATTTAAATATAGATTTCATTTAAATTTGTGAAGATGATTGAAAATATGATTGATTTATGAGAAAATCAATTGAGTTTGACTTGATTTGGATTAAGATTTGGCTAAGTCCATGGATAATCATATGGCTTAAGGGTTTTAATTTAATTTGATTTAGTTTGATTTAGTTTTGATCATTTGAATATAGATTTGATTTATATTTAGAAGATGATTGAAGATATAAATTAATTATGAGAAAATCAATTGATTTTGATTGATTTGGCTTAAGATTTGGCTAAGTCCATTGGATAGGTCATAGCTACTTAAGGGTTTCAAGTTTGATTTGATCATGGTCTTCAATCATTTGGTTTTGGAATTTTGATTTGGATTTAAATTGATGTTTGAATTGAACTTGAGGTTTGGTTTGAGAAGGTGAACATGGATTGGATTTGGGTTGTAGGAGGTGGATTATCCTAATCCAAGGCATAACCTAATCTATGTTAACCCTTCTAAGTCTTTAGCCAGTTAAGTGTTTATAATTGTTGGAAGTCTTATCACTGGGAAGTCTTATTGTCTAGAAGACTCTAAATTTAAGATGGGAAGATTGAATCACTCCAAAAGTGAGGTCATAGGCCTTGGCTCCATAGTGTGTTGAGGTTCTTTTGAGTGTCATCCTCAAGAAGTTGATGTAGAACTTGAGGATGATTCATATAAATATTTAATATTACTTTTGATTGGTACTTACTTTGTGTTCATAATTTAGCAAAGAAGGGTTAATCCCACATACTTGGTCAAACCACAAGTCGATTACATTAAAAAATATGGAAAATAAATGCAAAAGCTCTCAAGGACAAGATTCATATAAGGTCCAATGATGATGATGATTACAAATCATTAATGATAGTTCTTTTCAAATCACATTAACTCATATGAGGAGCTATGCTTAGAAACTGATGATCTAGATGATTTTGAAGTCAAAGATGCACTAGTTCAAGAAGAGATCAAGTCAACCATCGATGAGCTCAAGAAATCAACTTAGAAGAAGAAGATCCACGACATACATCGCTTTGAATGAAATTGAAACCAATGACTTAGTTAGGCTATTGACAAGTTTAAAGAATGCTTTGCATGGAGAATGAGATGTCTAGATTGACTCTCATAGCCCATAAACTAGCAATAGAGCCTACCGCTAACCCTATCAAGCTCCTAGATGCATGATTAGACATAGAATAATAGGTCATTTAAAGTCAAGAAATCGGATGGCTTTCTTAGAAGAAAATACCCGGTTAGCCATTGTCCTAGTTAAGAAAAAAGAATGGCCAAATTACATATGCATTCATTTTAGTGATTTAAATAAGGCATGTCCAAAAGATGAATTTCATTACCAATCCTGTGAGCGATGGTGGACATTGCCTCATCTCATGATTCTCTTTCATGGATGGCTCATCTGATATAACCAAATAAAGATGGCCCCAAGATGAAAGAAACATTGCTTTTAGAACTGATAATCTATTACTAAGGTCATGCCTTTCGCCTTAAAATGTGGTGCTATACCATTATGACTTGAATCTACAAACTCATTCATCATCAAGTCGAGTGCTGTCATGTTCTTGAAAAAGTGAGAAAAGGAATACCATCTCTTTGACTTGAGAGTAGTTTTAAATAGTTAAGACAATTTAACCTCAAAATAAACCCCCAGTGCATTTGAGTAGCTTCAAAGAAATTCTTGGTTTGTTATTTGACTAGGAATCAAAATCGACCGAGAAGATCAAGGAATAATAAAAATGCCACCCCTAAAAGTTTAACTCAACTCGCATCATAAGGGTGGTTGGCATATCTAAGATGCTTTATATCCAATTTATCGGAAGATGTCAACCATTCTCGACTTATCAAAAGGATGCCAAGTGGGATGATAAGTGTGAGCATGCCTTCAAAGACATCAAGCATTACGATGACATCGCTGTTCTCTATCCCGGCAAGTGCCTTACTTTTAATGTGCATTAGATGATTCCCTTGGTGCTTTGTTGGCCCAAGCCAATGATTAAAGGGAAGAAAAACACTCTACTACATTGTCTAATCCTATATAATTATCCACCATTGAGAAGTATTGCCTAGCTTTAATCTTTGCATCCCAAAAGCTTATACACTACATGCTTCCTCATAAGTGAACTTAATCTCTAGGATCAATCCACCATAGTATCTCATGACACGGTCGATGGTATCCGACGGTTGTCATGATGGTCCATGATCCTCTCATTTGACATTACCTTCATACCCTCAAAGTGAAAGGACAAGTACTAGTGATTTCAAAAGACACCCACTTCCTATGACTCTACTTAGTGATGATATCCCCATGAATAAATCATGAACTTAGGGGATACTAGCATTCACCATTGGGAGATGTACTTTGATGGTGCGCTTTCTTCAAAGAGGAGAAGAACCACAATCTACTATTCCAAAAGGCAAGAAAGAATAGTTCTCTTAACTCAAATGTGATGAGATTCTCATATCATCTGCCAATCCTTACACCAATAATGAAGCCAATATGAGGCTTTGATTGCCCCTAGAGTTAGCCATTACTCTAAGCATCGAGAACATCAACATCTTGGATTCTCATAGTTATCAATAAAAATTACCGGGTCCTATAAGGTTATAAAGCCCAAGCTCCATCACTACCAAGTACAAATGGATTGGCCCAAATCCTAGAGGTTACCATTTATAAGATTTTTCGAGGAGAGAATGCCGTGAGGATTCTTTAGCCAAAATAAGTCTTATCCCTTATTGATATTGAACTCATCAAAAGTACTCTTGAAGGGAGGTTCCATTGCCAAGAAGATAAGGAGTTAGATTGGAGGCAACCATTCATGGATTACCTAAATAAAGGAAAACTACCTCAAGAGAAGTCCCAAGCCCATCGATGAAGAGAGCACTTTCCTATGCTCTTGGATGGTGTCTTGTACCTGATCTTTTGATCATATGTGGTTACATTGAGACAAGAACGAAGCTATAAGATCATGATGAGGTACAGATTATGTGGAGCCAACCAATCCCCAAGATGAAAGCCAAGATCAAGAGACTAGGATACTATTCATCGATGATCAAAGATTGCATGGATAGGTGATGCCACCAATGTCAAATACACATGTGGTCCTACACCAACCCCAACATTCTACATCTTGGCCTTGGCCATTCAAGTGTTTGACATAGTGGGTCCATTGATCCTCCTTCTTCCAAGGGTCACCATTCATCTTAGCTAATGACTACTTTTCCAAATGGGAAAGGTGATTCTCGCCGAGAGGTCACAAAGACATGTGCTCTAGTTTTAAGAACCATATATATAAGTCTCGATGAATTATATCGATAATGGTACCGCATTCAAGCACCGAGATCAACAACTTTTGAGACACATAGATTAGAGATATTCTACCATCAACTATGAGAAAAATGCTTAGTAGAAGCCTTCAATAAAACTCTCATCCAAATACTGAAAAAGATACTTGACAATAACAAGCAAAAATGACATGAGCAATTAGTTGAAGATGGGCCTACCGCATCACATATAGAACTCCAACCCTACTCCTTTCTCCTTAGTAGGGTCTCAAGTTGTTCTACCATTAGAAGTCCAACTCCCATCACTGATGGTGGGTAGCAAGATCACAATAAAGTGTAACACCAAGTTAAGTTAAAAGAGCTCAAAGGTTTGGAGAGAGATGCCTATGGGCATGCCAAAAACCTCAAGTTGTACAAAGCTAAAATGATTCAAGTTTACATCAGTTAGAGCTTTTCGAGTAGGAGAGCTTATTTTAGTTCTAAGGAGACAGATTGCTATCCGCCGTAAGATGGGAGGCAAGTTTGAACCCACTTGGGAAGGCCTTTTTATCATAGAGAAGGCCTACCAAGGAGGATCTTATCAGCTTATTAATCATAAGGGAGAGCGCCCAATGCTTCCAATCAATGGGCTCTACTTAAAGAAATATTATAAATCATGTTTGAAAATAATTATCATCAATGAAAATTCCATTTTGAATTCAATCTCTTCCATGTTGAAAGTATTCTTATCTGTGAATCCCATGATGTGTTTTAGGTAGGTGTAAGGAACCCGAGAGGCATCCTATCCTTCATCGACATATAAACATAAACTATACAAACATATAAAATAAACACATATCTTTATCTGCTACTGAAGTTGAGATAACGCCCAATGACACCCACTCAATAGTGCTTGGGTCGATGTGCTACCTAAGTGTGTCACCCTGGTCTTCTTACTGGAGGATGTAAGTCTACTAAGCTTTCCTTCCTTACTTGGCCACTACACACCGATGAGTGCCTTGTTAGTTTGGTAGGCCTTACTACATGGCTGTAAGCTACCTCATGTTTCATTTAAGAGGATGTGAGGCTTTTCTTCTTGATTAGTTTTGTGCATGGGTCGAGTATATTTGAGGTTTAGATAAGTCCCCTAGCTCTTCTCTCCTTCAAGCTTCTGGTCTCCATTCCTTCCTCGTGGCTCCCGCAGTAGTTGCTGGTCGATAGCTTTCACAACAAACTATATCTCGATGATCGCCCACTTGGAAAGTTGTAAGCCATGCTTTCTTTCTAGATTGATCATTGACACCGACACCTTAGGTTGGTTGGTTCTCACTATGCTAATGATACACCACTCATGTTGATGATACACCTTAGGTTGGTTGTTCTCGCACCTTAGATACCACTCATGGCGTGATGTAAGTTTGTTACTTTCTCCTTGAGTTGGCCATCATACACCTATAAATTTCTTTCCATGGCTCGTGATATAACCCCTAAAGACCTCCCCAGGGCACTATATTTGGATCACATCCTTGACCCATTTAGACACTACCTTACTATCAAATTGATAGTTCCCCTTTCCTAAGTAACCACATGGTTGGAGAATCATCCCATGGATGTGCATTCTCCTTGGTCTTAAATTTGAGATACACGACATAGCCCCTTCTTAGTGTGGTCCTCACACCAAGGTCCATGCAAATATATAAAATATATATTCACTTGGATTAGAGGACACCCTAGGTACCTTTTCCCAAGTGCATCCTATCTTTAGGATAGTGTCAAGAAACTCCCTATAAGAATCGCTGACTACTCTTGAGTGATATAAGTCCCCAGCATTCACTCAATAGTCACCCCTAAGTCGCTACCAATTGTCACCCCAATGGTTATTCTACTTTAGAAGATGTAAGTATGCCTTCTTCCTAGCACATCATTGCACATCAAAGGCAACCCTTAGTTGGCTAGCTCTCCCCCCGCCAATAGACTATCCCTTTGGATTTGTAAATCTAAGAGGATAAGTCACCCTTCTTAGTGGGTCCATCGCACACGACATGGTCCATAAATTAAATCTATCAAATTTGATCGAGCTCACATCCCTGGATATGCCTCAATTCAAAATCAAACTAAACCAAACAAACCATATCAAATCACATGAAATTAAGATAAAATTAATCTTGACTACTTTTGAGTTGACATAAGTCCCAAGATTCACTCAAGTTGCCTAGTCGTTTGATTTATATGCATCCAACAGTCACCTTAGTGTTCCTCGCTTTGGAAGATGTAAGTATGCTATGCCTTCTTCTAGCATGTGCACCAAAAGGAAACCCTTAGGTTGGCTAGCTCTACCCACCGGTAGACTATCCCTTTGATTTGTAAACCCGAGGTAAGTCAATGATATAGCCCCTTCTGGGTCCATCACACACCAGGTCCATACATTAACTGATTAAATTAAACCCAATCTAATTTTATAGTGGAGTTAAATCACACCCTTCTCCCTAGTGGAGCCCAAATCATATATAAAGTCAAGCAAACAAATCAAATTCAAAACCAACCTCCAAGTGGAGCCAAATTAAACCAACTCCATAGAGTCTAAATCAAAAAAATCAAACCAAACTCTTATTCCCAGTGGATACATCCCCAAAAAAATCTAAGAAATCAAACTCAAATCCAAATCCCCGGTCGATAGCCCGAACCTGCTTCCCTAGTGGAAGGTTCATATACCCATCCCAAGGACTCAAGCCCATATCTCTAATAGATATGCCTCCACATCAATTAAAAAAAACAAATTAAAGTTGATTTGATCTTAATCTCCAGTGGATTATAGATTCTTATCCCCAACATAACTTCTTTCCATAAATCATATAATCAAATCAAATTCAAACCTTATCCCCAACAAATTTTCTTCTTCTATGCCCTTGACATAGACCCCTCACATGTCATGTCCAATGCATGTGTGATCCCCTATCTCCCTCCATGTCCTTGACATGGAATTCTCATCAAATCTTTTTTTTCTTCTTATGCACACCTTTAATACTTCAACCAAAAGCCTAACAATGTATTCATTCAAATTACATCATCTTAACATTATAATCAACATTTTATGATTTGTGATGGTGCAAGCTCAAACTAACTATACAATATCATGCTAAACATATTATAGTGTGAATTAACACACTATATTATATTATAATATATGATGTTATATTATAATTTGCTATAATATAATATATTGTCTAACATTACACCTCATTAGAATCACTTAAAAGGAACAAATAACAAAATTTTTTCAAAATATGAATAATGTTCATTTTAGATGTAAAATTGTTATTTTTCTATTAGAAATGGTACAAAATAGCATAATTTTGGTGTTGCTTCTTGGTGTGTGCCATGAATTTGGCCAAATTCTTCCATCTCAACCTTCAAATTAACATTTTTGTGAGTTTTGACCCAATGTATTATAATAAAAAGTAAAACATACTAAAATGTACAATAACATTTAGTAACACACCACCACATTCATATATATGTGAAGTTATATTGTTATGTACATTATATTTTAATATGCTTTCATATAATATATTATCTTACATTACACCTTAAAATGAATCACTTTAAGCAAAAAAAAATTTATAAAATTTGGTTGAAAATGAACATTTATTTTGGATGCAAAATTCCATTCTTTTGATTAAATGACACACCATAGCACACCCCAATGATGTTCCCTAAAGCTTACCTTAAATTTGGCCAAATCCCATCATCTCAAATAAATATTTTTATGAATTATACTAGTACAAACTCTACTACATCATACTATAACAAACTAAAATATGCTAAACAACAAGTAATACACAACAATATGCTTATAATGCATGATGCTACACTATGTTATGGCATCCTATATTATAATACACTATAACATATTATATTATATTATATTGCATATCACATCAGGGATTGCTTAAGATAAAAAATCATAAAATTAGTCTAAATAATAAAAACTATATATTTTAGTCATCACTTACATATTTTAAATTGAATAATATATTATGATGCCATGCTCTACCTATTATGAATTTGGCCAAATTCCACCATTTTAAAGTCTAAATCAACATTTTATAAATAATGCTAGTTGACTACATGATTGTAAAATACTAAAAGAATTTAAAATGCAAGAACAATATATTATGATATATGATGTATACTATGCTACAACATATAATATTTATTTTGAACATAAAATCTTACTTTTAGACTACAAGTGGCATAGCACACCTTGGTACTACAAACCTAATTCCTTCAAATTTAATAAATTTCATCATTTAATTTATTAAATCAATATTTTATGATTTATATTAATATAGACTATAGGGCACAATACCATAATATACTAAAACATTTCAAAACATCTTATAACATCCAACATATCACTACATGCTCAAATATTTGATGTTACATTATACTATAATATATGGTATTATAATATGATTAGGGTTAAGGTTTAAGGTATTCAAATCTCTAATAATCAAGGGAAAGTCTCTTAAGACATTTTCAGCTACCATAACTTTGTTAGGATTAGGTCATTCTTTAGATCTACTCTGACATCTTTATTCAACTTTAGGTTTAGGGTTAGGGTTAGTTTAGAGTTTTAGTTTAGTTTAGGGTTAGGGTTAGTTTAGGATTGGGTTTAGGGTTTAGGTTTATGATTTAGGGTTTAGGGTTTAGGTTTAGGGTTGTAGGCTTTAGGGTTTAGGATTTATTGGGTTTAGGATTAGTTTAGAGTTTAGGGTTTAGGATTAGTTTAGGGTTTTAGGTTTAGGGTTTTAGGTTTTAGGGTTTAGGGTTTAGGGTTTAGGGTTAGGGTTAGGTTTAGGGTTAGGTTTTTTGATTTTAATTTTTTAGAGTTTGTTTAGGGTTTAGGTTTTATGTTTAGTTTTTTTAGGTTTAGTATTTTTGGTTTTTTAAAGAACAAATTCAAATTCAACATTTGTTCTTTTCAATTTCATCAACCAAGTTCTCTAAGCTAGCGACAACATAAATAAAAAAACACGCGTAAGCAAATCAAAACCTTAGATAACTAGAACTGTCTCTGTAAAGTCATAGTTCCATAGCGGTCAGATTAGGTTCTTTAGTTTCTCTAGTTTCCATCAGAACCACCCCGGCCTCTCAAGTAGCGGGATCCACTATCATATCCCCGATCTCTCCCTCTGCCACCACCACGGGTTTAGTCTTTTTTAATTTATTTAGTTACTTTAGGTTTAGGTTTAGGGTTTGGGGTTTAGGGTTTAGGGTTTAGGGTTAGGGTTTAGGGTTTAGGGTTTAAGGGTTTATGCTTTTAGGATTTTGGGTTTAGGGTTAGGGTTAGGGTTATAGGGTTTAGGGTTTAAGGTTGTATGTTTAATGTTGTAGGTTTAAGGTTTAGGGTTTAGGGTTGTAGGTTTAAAGTTGTAGGTTTAGGGTTTAGGGTTAGTTGTAGGGTTCAGGGTATAGGGTTTTAAAAAAGAAATAAACTTAAATCGATAGGTTTAAGTTTATTTAGTTTATTTTTATTTATTTTAGTTTATTTTATTTTTTATTTTTCTTTAGGTTTATTTTCTTTTATTTAGTTTAGTTTATTTATATTAGGATTATTAATTTTAGTTTATATTTTTTAATTTTAGCTTATTTTTTAGGTTTAAGTTTTTGTTTAGGTTTATTTTTTAGTTGAATTTTATTTTTGTTTTATTTTTTAGGTTTAGGTTTAGGTTTAGGTTTTAGGTTATTATTTTAGGTTTATTTTAGGTTTTAGTTTTTAGTTTAGGTTTAGGTTTATTTTTAGTTTATTTTATTTTATTTAGTTTAGGTTCAATTTATTTTAGGTTTAGATTTAGGTTTTATTTATTTTAGTTTAGGTTTAGATTTGTTTTATTTTGTTTATTTTATTTTCATATTAGGTTTAGGTTTTTCTTTTTAGTTTAGCATTTAAGTTTTATTTTTTATTTATTTTAGGTTTATTTTATAAGTTAGGTTTTATTTAGGTTTATGTTATTTTATTTAGGTTTATTTTATTTTTATTTTATGTTTAGTTTTTATTTTTTTAGGTTTATTTTCTTTTTTTAGTTTAGGTTTAGATTTGTTTTATTTTGTTTATTTTATTTTCATATTAGGTTTAGGTTTTTCTTTTTAGTTTAGCATTTAAGTTTTATTTTTTATTTATTTTTAGGTTTATTTTATAAGTTGAGTTTTTTATTTAGGTTTTATGTTATCTTATTTGAGGTTTATTTTATTTTTATTTTATGTTTAGTTTTTATTTTTTTTAGGTTTATTTTATTTTTTTAGTTTAGTTTATGTCTTTATTTATTTTATTTTAGTTTATTTTTATTTTTTATTTTATTTTATTTTTAGGTTTAGGTTTTAGTTTAGGTTTTCATTTTATTTTATTTTTATTTTATTTAGGTTTAGGTTTTTTTAATTATTATATTTTTATGTTTTATTTAGTTTAGGTTTAGGTTTTAAGGTTTTTAGGGTTTAGGGTTTAGGGTTAAGGGTTTAGGTTTAGGGTTTAGTGTTTAGGCTTTAATGTTTAGGGTTTTAAGAGTTTAGGGTTTAATGTTTAGGGTTAGCTTAGGGTTTAGGGTTTGTTTAGGATTTAGGGTATAACATTTAGAGCTTAGGATTTTTAGGGTTTTGGGTTTAGGGTTTAAGGTTTAAGGTTTAGGCTTTAGGGATAGGGTTTAGGTTTTAGGTTTAGGGTTTAGGACTTAGCATTTTAGGTTTTAGGTTAGTTAATGATTTAGGGTTTAAGGTTTAGGGTTTAGGGTTAGTTTTAGGGTTTAGGGTTTAGGGTTTAACATATAGGATTTAGGGTTTAGGGTTTAGGATTTATGGGTTTTAAGTTAAGTAAATGGGTATGTTTAGGTTTATTTAGTTTATTTTATTTATTTTAGTTTATTTTAGTTTTTATTTTTATTTAGTTTTATTTTTTAAATTTTATTTAGTTTAGTTTATTTATTTTAGTTTAGGTTTTTTATTTTAGTTTATTTTTTTAGGTTTAGGTTTTGGTTTAGGTTTATGTTTATTTTTTAGTTTAATTTTATTTTTTATTTCTATGTTTAGGTTTAGGTTTCTAATTTATTTTTTTAGCTTTAGGTTTTAGGTTTTTATTTTAGGTTAGTTTTAGGTTTTTTTTTTATTTAGGTTTTGGTTTATTTTTAGTTTATTATATTTTATATTTTTTAGGGTTTAGGTTTCATTTTTTTAATTTAGTTTATTTTAGTTTAGGTTTTTTTTTAATTTTATTTTTTTATTTAATGTTTACATTTTTTTTACTTTAAGGTTTAGGTTTTATTGTTTATTTATTTTTATGTTTTATTTTTAGGTTTACTTTTTGGGTTTAGATTTTATTTAGTTTTTATTTTATTTTATTTTAGGTTTATTATATTTTTATTTTATGTTTAGTTTTAATTTTATTTAGGTTTTTATTTTTTTATTTTATTTTTAGTTTATTTCAAGTTTTTATTTATTTTATTTTAGTTTAGTTTCTAGCTTTTATTTTGTTTTATTTTTAGGTTTAGGTTTATGTTTAGGTTTTAGTTTACATTTTATTTTATTTTATTTTACTTTATTTAGGTTTAGGATTTTTTGTTTATTTTATTTTATTATATTTTATTTACGTTTAAGTTTTTTTATTTATTTTCTTTTTATGTTTTATTTAGTTTATGTTTATGTTTTAAGTATTTTAGGTTTTAAGATTTAGGGTTTAGGGTTTAGTGTTTAGGGTTTAGGGTTTGGGGTTTAGATTTTAGGGTTTAGTTTTTGGGGTATATGGTACAGGGTTTAGGGTTTAGGGTTTAGGGTTTAGGGTTGTGAGTCTAAGGTTTAGGGTTAGTTTTAGTTTTTAGGTTTATTTATTTATTTTATTTATTTTAGTTTTTTATTTTAATTTATTTTAGGTTTAGGTTTAGGTTTAGGTTTATGTTTAGGTTTTAGTTTACATTTTATTTTACTTTATTTAGGTTTAGGCTTTTTATTTATTTTATTTTATTTATGTTTAAGTTTTTTATTTATTTTATTTTTAGGTTTTATTTAGTTTAGGTTTATGTTTTTAGTATTTTAGGTTTTAGGATTTAGGGTTACGGGTTTAGGGTTTAGGCTTTAGCATTTAGGGTTTAGGGTTTAGGGTTTAGAGTTTAGGGTTTAATTTTTAGGGTATAGGGTATAGGGTTTAGGGTTATAGGTTTAAGGTTTAAGGTTAGTTTTAGGGTTTAGACTTTTGGGTTAGGGTTTTTATTTTTTTATTTTTTATTTATTTAAAATTAAGTAAAATAAAATGTTTAAGTTTATTTAGTATATTTTATTTTTTTTATTTTTATTAAGGTTTCTTTTTATTTATATTTAGTTTACTTTATTTATTTTAGTATAACTTTTTTATTTTGGTATATTTTTTAGGTTTAGGTTTATTTTTTAGTTTTGCTAAGTTTTATTTTTAATTTATTTTTTAGGTTTAGGTTTTATTTTTTATTTTCATGTTTTGGTTTTAACTTTAATTTTTTAGGTTCAAGTTTTTTGTTTTTATTTTGGTTTTATTTTATGTTTTATTTTTAAGTTTAGGTTTCAATTTATTTTTAGTTTATTTTATTTTATTTAGTTTAGGTTTTGGTTTAGGTTTAGTTTATTTTAGGTTTAGGTTTATGTTTTATTTATTTTAGTTTAGGTTTAGGTTTAGGTTTATTTTTATTTTAGGTTTAAGTTTTTTTTTTTTTACTTTAAGGTTTTGGTTTTTCTTTATTTATTTTAAGGTTTTATTTTTTGGTTTATTATTTAGGTTAAGGTCTTTATTTAGTTTTATTTTATTTTATTTTAAGTTGATTTTATTTTTATTTTTTGTTTCCGTATTATTTTATTTAGGTTTTTTATTTTTTAGTTCAGTTTAGGTTTTTATTTATTTTATTTTAGGTTAGTTTTTATTTTTTATTTTATTTTCTTTTTAGGTTTTGGTTTAAGTTGTAGTTTATGTTTTTATTTTATTTTATTTATTTTATTTTATTTTAGTTTAAGATTTTTTATTTATTTTATTTTCAGGTTTAATTTTTTTTTTAGGGTTTAGGTTTTGTTTATGGTTTAGGGTTTAGGGTTTATGGTATCAGGGTTTAGAGTTTATTGTTTTGGGTTTATGGTTTAGGGTTGTAGGTTTAGGGTTAGTTTTAGGGTTTAAAGTTTGGGATTTAAGATTTAGGGTTTAGGTTTAGGGCATTTTTCTAAATATAATAAATTGCTATGTTTAAATTTATTTAGTTTATTTTATATTTATTTTAACTTATTTTATATTTATATTTTTATTAAGGTTTATTTTTTATTTTTATTTATTTTAGTTTATTTTTTAAGTTTAGGTTTAGGTTCATGTTTATTTTTTAGTTTGGTTTTATTTTCTATATTTAGGTTTAGGTTTAGGATACTATTTTATTTTTTTTAGGTTTAGGTTTTAGGTTTTTATTTTAAGTTTATTTCTTAATTTTATTTTTTGTTTAGGTTTAGGTTTAGTATATTTTAAGTTTAGGTTTAGGTTTTATTTATTTTAGTTTAGGTTTAGGTTTATTTTATTTTGTTTATATGAGGTTTACATTTTTTTTAGTTTAGGGTTTAGGTTTTATTTTTTATTTATTTTTAGGTTTAATTTTTATTTACTTTTTATTTTATTCTATTTTAGGTTTATTTAACATTTATTTTTTATTTTATTTATGTTTTCTTATTTTTAGGTTTATTTTATTTCTTAGTTTAGTTTAGGTTTTTATTTATTCTATTTTAGTTTAGTTTTGAGTTTTTATTTTGTTTTATTTTTTGGTTTGGTTTTAGGTTTAGGTTTAGGTTTTAGTTATTTATTTTTTTTTTAGGTTTCTTAGGCTTATGTTTTTAGGATTTAGGGTTTAGGATTTGTGGTTTAGGTTTTAGGGTTTAGGGTTTAAGGTTTAGGTTTTAGGGTTTACGATTTAGGTTTTTGGGTATAAGGTATAGGGTTTAGGGTTTTAGGGTTTAGGGTTTAGGGTTGTAGGTTTAGGGTTTAGGGTTAGGGTTTTTTAATATTTTTTAATATTTTTTATAATTAAGTAAAATGGTAGGTTTAAGTTTATTTAGTTTATTTTTTTATTTTAGTTTAACTTTTTTTAATTTTATTTTTATTTAGTTTAGTTTATTATATTTTAGGTTTATTTATTTTAGCTTAGGTTTTTTATTTTAGTATATTTCTTAGGTTTACATTTAGGTTTATAGTTTAGTTTTTTTAGTTTAGGTTTTTTTTTTTTTTTTTTTATATTTTTATTTTTTAGGTTTAGGTTTAGGTTTTTTTATTTTATTTTTTTTAGGTTAGGTTTTAGGTTTTATTTAGACTTTATTTTATTTTAGGTTTAGTTTATTTTAGTTTATTTTATTTTATTTAGTTTAGGTTTTGGTTTAGGTTTATTTTAGGTTTAGGTTTTGATTTTAATTATTTTAGTTTAAGTTTAGGTTTATTTTATTTTTATTTTAGTTTTAAGTTTTTTTTTTAGTTTAGGGTTAGGTTTATTTTTTATTTATTTTATGTTTATGTTTTAGTTTATTTTTTAGGTCAAGGTTTTTATTTCATTTTATTTTATGTTTATTTTATTTTATTTTAGGTTTCATTTTATTTTATTTAGGTTTTATAAATTTTAATTTAGTGTAGGTTTTATTTATTTCATTTTAGTTTAGTTTTTTATTTTTTTATTTTATTTTATTTTTTAGTTTTGGTTTATTTATTTATTTTTTATTTATTTTTTTAGGTTTAGTTTATTTATTTTATTTTAGGTTTAGTTTAGTGTTTAGGTTTTGGGTTTAGGTTTAGGGTTTAGGTTTAGGGTTTAGATTTAGGTTTAGTTTAGGGTTTAAGTTTAGGTTTAGGTTTAGTTTAGGGTATAAGTTTAGGGGTTAGGGTTTAGGGTTTAGGATTTAGGGTTTAGGTTTAGGGTTTAGGTTTAGTTTAGGTTTAGGGTTTAGGTTTATTTAGGGTTTATTATGTTTAGTGTTTAGGTTTTTTAGGTTTAGGTTATTTTTTAGGGTTTAGGTTTAGGTTGTTATGTTTTTAGTTTTAGTTTAGGGTTTAGGTTAGTTTTAGGTTTAGTTTAAGGTTATTTATTTAGGTTTAGGTTTTTTTTTATTAGTAGTAGGTTTAGGTTTATTTTTATTTATTTAGTTTATTTATTTATTTATTTTAGGGTTTAGGTTTTTTATTTTTTGGTTTATTTTTTAGTTTAGGTTTAGGTTTATTTTTAGTTTATTTTATTTATTTAGTTTAGGATTAGGTTTAGGTTTAGTTTATTTTAAGTTTAGGTTTAGGTTTTATTTATTTAGTTTAGTTTATTTTAGTCTAGGTTTAGGTTTATTTTATTTTGTTTATTTTATTTTATATTAGGTTTAGCTTTTTTTTTTTTAGTTTAAAGTTTATTTATTTATTTTATTTTAGGTTTTACTTTTAGGTTTATTTTTTTAGGTTAAGTTTTTATTTAGTTTTTTATTTTATTTTAATTAAGGTTTATTTATTTTATTTTACATTTAGTTTTTTATTTTATTTAGGTTTTTTTTATTCTTAGGTTTATTTTATTTTTTAGTTTAATTTATGTTTTAATATTATTTTAGTTCATTTTATTTTTTTATTTTTTATTTTTAGGTTTAGGTTTAGGTTTTAGTTTAGGTTTTACTTAATTTAATTTTATTTATTTTATTAAGGTTTAGGTTATTATATTTATTTTATTTTGAGGTTTTATTTAGTTTAGGTTTATGTTTTAGGTTTTAGTTTAGGGTTTAGGATTTAAGGTTTAGGATTTAGGTTAGTTTAGGGTTAGAGTTTAGGTCTTAGGGTTAGGTTTAGTGTTTAGGGTTAGCATGGGGTTTAGTCTTAGTTTTGGATTTAAGGTATAAGGTTTAGTTTAGGGTTTTAGGGTTTAATGTTTAGTTTAGGTTTAAGTTTTTAGGAATTTTGATTTTATAGTTTAGGGTTTAGGGTTTAGGTTTGGGTTTAGGTTAAGGGTGTAGGGTTTAGGGTTTAGGTTTTAAGATTTAGGGGTTAGGTTTTAAGTTTTAGGGTTTAGGGTTTAGATTTAGGGTTTAGGGTTAGGTTTATTTTATTTAGGGTTTAGGATTTAGGGTTCAAGGTTTAGGATTTAAGGTTTAGGGATTTTCTTTTAAATTAATAGCGGTAGGTTTAGGTTTATTTAGTTTATTTTTATTTATTTTAGTTTATTTTATTTTTATTTTATTTAGGTTTATTTTTTTTATTTTTATTTAGCTTAGTTTATTTATTTTAAGTTTATTTAGTTTAGTTTAGGTTTTTTTTTTGGTTTATTTTTTAGGTTTAAGTTTATGTTTATTTTTTAGCTTAATTTTATTTTTTTTATTTTAGGTTTAGGATTAGGTTTTATTTGACTTTTTTAGGTTTAAGTTTATGGTTTTTTATTTTAGGTTTGTTTTAGATTTTAATTTTAGTTTATGTTTAGGTTTATTTTGAATTAATTGTATTTTATTTATTTTAGGGTTTAGATTAATTTATTTTAGGCTTAGGTTTTATTTATTTTAGTTTAGTTTATTTTAGTTTAAGTTCAAGGTTATTTTATTTTTTTATTTTAGGTTTACATTTTTTTTAAGTTTAGGGTTCAGGTTTAGGTTTAGGTTTATTCAGTTTATTTTTTAGGTTTAAGTTTTTTTATTTAGTTATTATATTTATTTTTTTATGTTTAGGTTCATTTTATTTAGGTTTTTTTTTTTTGTAGGTTTATTTTATTTTTTAACTAAAGGTTTTATTTTATTTTATTTTAGTTTTAGTTTTATTTTATTTTTTTATTTTAGGTTTAGCTTTAGGTTTATGTTTAGATTTAGGTTTTTATTTTATTTTATTTTATTTTATTTTTTATTAAGGTTTAGGTTTTTTATTTATTTTATTTTTAGGTTTTATTTAGTTTAGGTTTAAGTTTTTAAGTTTTAGGGTTTAAGATTTAGGGTTTAGGGTTTAGGGTTTAGGGCTTAGGGTTTATGGTTTAAGGTTTAGGTTTTGGGGTATAAGGTTTAGGCTTTAGGGTTTAGGGTTTTGGTTTGTAGGTTTAAAGTTTAGGGTTTGGGGATAGTTTTAGGGTTTAGGGTAAGGTTTTCTTTTATATATATATATATATATATTGAATTAAGTAAAATGGTAGGTTCAAGTTTATTTAGTTTATTTTTATTTTAGGTTATTTTATTTTTTTATTTTTATATAGGTTTATCTTTTTTAAATTTAGTTTTGTTTATTTTGTTTAGTTTTTTTTATTTTAGTTTATTTTTTAGTTTAGTTTTATTTATATTTTTTAGGTTTGCATTTTATATTATATTTTTTGGTTTATGTTTAGGTTTTTATTTTATTTTTTAGGTTTAGGTTAAAGATTTTAATTTATGTTTATTTTTAAGTTTTATTTTTTAGTATAGGTTTAGGTTTATTTTTAGTTTATTTTATTTTATTTATTTTAGGTTTAGGTTTAAGTTTAGTTTATTTTAATTTTAGGCTTAGGTTTTATTTATTTTAGTTTAGGTTTAGGTTTATTTTATTTTTATTTTAGGTTTAGCTTTCTTTTTAGTTTAGGGTTTAGGTTTTATTTTTTATTTATTTTTAGGTTTTATTTTTTGGTTTATTTTGTAGGTTATGGTTTTTTTTATTTTATTTTATCTTATTTTATTTTAGTTTATTTGATATTTAGGTTTTTTTTATTTTTTAGTTTAGTTTAGTTTTTTTTATTTTTTATTTTTTTTGTTTTTATTTTTTACTTTATTTTTTTCTTAGGTTTAGGTTTAGATTTAGGGTGTAGTTTATGTTTTTATTTTTTTATTTTTATATTTTATTTTGGGTATATGTTTTCTTAGTTATTTTTTATTTATGTTTTATTTAGTTTAGGTTTAGTTTTTTAGGATTTTAGGGTGTAGGGTTTAGGGTTAAGGGTTAGTTTAGGGTTTAGGGTTTGAGTTTAGGGTTTAGGTTTAGTTTGGAGTTTAGGTTAAAGGTTTAGTTTAGGGTTTAGGGTTTTGGATGGTTTAGGAGTTTTAGGTTTAGTTTGAGTTTTAGGTTTAGGGTTCATGTTTAGTTTATTCTTTTAGAGGGTTTAGGAGTTTAAATTTTTTTAGGGTTTATAGTTTAGGTATAAGTTTAGGGATTAGCATTGTAGTTTTAGGATTTAGGTTTAGGGTTAGTTTAGGGTTTAGGGTTTAGGGTTTAAGGTTTAGGATTTAGGTTTATGGTTTTACAAAAATAATAAATTTAGGTTTAGTTTATTTAGTTTTTATTTATTTTAATTTTTATTTTTATTTAGGTTTTATTTATTTATTTAGTTTAGTTTATGTTTTTTTAATTTATTTTTTAGGTTTAGGTTTATATTTGGGTTTATTTTTTAGTTGAATTTTATTTTTGTTTTACTTTTAAGGTTTAGGTTTTATTTTTTATTTTCAGGTTTAGGGTTAGGTTTTTATTTTAATTTTTTATGTTTAAGTTTTAGGTTTTATTTTAGTTTTATTTTTAGGTTTTATTTTTTAGTTTAGGTTTAGGTAAGTTTATTTTATTTTATTTAGTTTTGGTTTAGGTTTTTAGGTTTTATTTATTTTAATTTAGTTTATTTTATTTTAGGTTTTGGTTTATTTTATTTTGTTTATTTTATTTTTATTTTAGGTTTAGATTTTTTTAGTTTATGGTTTAGGTTTTATTTTTCATTTATTTTAAGTTTATTTTTTTTTAGGTTTAGGTTATTATTTAGTGTTTAATTTATTTTAATTTAGGTTTATTTAATTTTTATTTTACATTTAGTTTCTATTTTATTTAGATTTTTTAATCTTAGGTTTATTTTATTTTTTAGTTTAGTTGAGGGTTTTACTTATTTTATTTTAGTTTATTTTTATTTTTTTTATTTTATTCTTAGGTTTAGGTTTAGGTTTTAATTTAGGTTTTTATTTTATTTTATTTAGGTTTAGGTTTTTTATTTATTTTATTTTTAGGTTTTATTTAGTTTTGGTTTAGGTTTTTTGGTTTTTAGGGTTTAGGGTTTAGCATTTAGGGTTTAGGGTTTAGTGTTTAGGGTTTAGGGTTTACGGTTTAGGGTTTAGGGTTTAGATTTGGTGTTAGTTTTAAGGTTTAGGTTGGTTTAGGGTTATTATATGGTTTTAGCTTAGGTATTGCTTTTAGGTTTAGGGTTTAGGAGTTAAGGTTTATAGTTTAGGGTTTTAGGGTTTATGATTTATAGTTTAGGTTTTAGGGTTTAGGGTTAGAGTTATGGTTTAGTTTAAATTAGGGTTTAGGTTTAGGGTTTAGTTTAAGGTTTAGTTTTTAAGGTTTTTAGGTTATAATTTAGTTTGTTAGTTTTAGGTTAGTTTAGGGTTTAGGATTTAGGGTTTAGAGTTAGGTTTTTTATTTTAAGTAATAGTAGGTTAGTTTATTTAGTTTATTTTTTATTTATTTTAGTTTATTTTATTTTTTATTACTGTAGTTTAGGTTTTTTATTTTACTTTATTTTTTAGATTTAGGTCTAGGTTTATGTTTATTTTTCAGTTTAGATTTATTTTTATTTTATTTTTACGTTTAGGTTTTATTTTTTATTTTTAGGTTTAGGTTCAATTTTAAATTTTATTTTCGTAGGTCTACGTTTTAGGTTTTTATTTTAGGTTTATTTTTAGGTTTAAGCATTTTTTTAGTTTATTTTATTTTCTTTAGTTTAGGGTTTAGGTTTAGTATATTTTAGGTTTTGGTTTAGGTTTTATTTATTTTAGTTTATTTTATTTTAGTTTAGGTTTATGTTTATTTTATTTTGTTTATTTTAGGTTTACAATTTTTTTAGTTTATGGTTTAGGTTTTATTTTTATTTCTTTTAGGTTTATTTTTTAGGTTAAGGTTTTTATTTTATTTTAGGTTTATTTTATTTTTATTTTATGTTTAATTTTTATTTTATTTAGTTTTTTAAATTTTAGGTTTTATTTTATTTTTAGTTTAGTTTAGGTTTTCATTTATTTTATTTTATTTTTGTTTTTGTTTTTTATTATATTTTCTTTTAAGTTTAGGTTTAGGTTTAGGATTAGGTTTTACTTTAGGTTTTTATTTTAGTTTATTTAATTTTAGGTTTATTTATTTATTTTATTATTAGGTTGTCTTTAGATTAGGTTTAGGTTTTTCGGTTTTTAAGGTTTAGGATTTAGGGTTTAGGTTTGGGGTTTAGGGTTGAGGGTTTAGGTATTTAGGGTTTAGGGTTTAGGTTTAGGATTTTACAATTTAGGGTTTAGGGTTTAGGGTTGTAGGCTTAGGGTTTAGGGTTTAGGGTTTATGGTTAGGTTCTTTTTAATTTTTTAATTTTTATATATTTTTTTAAAATTAAGTAAAATGGTAGGTCTCTTTATTTATTTTATTTTCTATTTTAGTTTATTTTATTTTTAATTTTAATTTTTTCTTAATTTTAATTTTTATTTAGGTTAGTTTCTTTATTTTAGGTTTATTATTTTAGTTTAGGTTTTCATTTTAGTTTATTTTTTAGGTTTAGGTTTAGGTTTAGGTTTATTTTTTAGTTTAATTTTATTTTTGTTTAATATTAAAGGTTTAGTTTTATTTTTATTTTTCAGTTTAGGTTTAGGTTTTTATTTAATTTTTTTAGGTTTTTGTTTTAGGTTTTATTATTTTGTTTAGGTTTAGGTTTATATTTAGTGTATTTAATTTTATTTAGTTTAGGTTTAGGTTTAGGCTTAGTTTATTTTAGGTTTAAGTTTAGGTTTTATTTATTTTAGTTTAGTTTATTTTAGTTTAGCTTTAGGTTTATTTTTTATTTATTTTAGGTTTATGTTTTTTTTTTAGTTTAGGGTTTAGGTTTTACGGTTTATTTTTTTAGGTTTAGGTTTTATTTAGTTTATTTTATTTTATTTATTTTTATTTAGGTTTCATTTTTATTTATTTAGGTTTTAATTTATTTTCATTTAGTTTATTTTTTATTTTATATTTTATTTTCATTTTAGGCTTAGGTTTAGGTTTAGGTTTTAATTTATTTTATTTCTTTATTTTATTTTTGTTTAGGTTTTTTATTTATTTTATTTATAGGTTTTATTTAGTTTTGGTTTAATTTTAAGGTTTTTAGAGTTTAGGGCTTAGGGTTTAGGGTTTAGGGTTAGTTTAGGGTTTAGGGTTTAGTGTTTAGGGTTTAGAATTTAGGGTTTAGGTTTTAGGGCTTAGGGTTTAAGGTTTAGGGTTTTAAGGTTTAGTGTTTAGGGTTTTAGTTTGGGGTTTTAAGTTTTAGGGTTTAGAGTATAAGGTTTAGGTTTTAGGTTTAGGGTTTAGGTTTTGCTTAGGGTTTAGGGTTTTGGTTTTAAATAAAGAATAAATTATTCAACATCTTCTTTTCAATTTCATCAACCATGTTTTCTAAGACACCTGATGACATAGTTAAAAAATGAGCATTCATAGAGCAAATCAAAATCCATAGATAAGTAGGATCTCTTATAAAGACATTGTTCCATAAGTAGCAGATCAGATCAGCCATTCTTAAGTTTCTTCAGTTCACATTAGAACTACCTGACCTCTCGAGCAGAGGGATCCACCATCATATCTCCGATCTCTGCCTTGGCCACCACCATGGTTGTAACCTCCATCCTCCTCCCGCCATCAACCACCACTACACCAACCAACACCTCCATATCCCCACCACCCGCACAGCTCGCCTTTGCCTCCACTTGCAGATCTAGGCGAGCTAGTTGGCGATGATGTTCCTTCCATCAAGGTTTACGCCCATTAAGGTTTAGATTTAGGTTTATGTTTATTAGGTTTTAGGTTTATTTTTAATTTATTTAGTTAAATTTAGGTTTGGTTTAGGGTTTTTTAGGTTTAGTTTGGGTTTAGGGTTTAGGTTTTTTATTAGGTTTAGGTTAGGGTTTATGTTTAGGGTTTAGTATTTAATTTAGTGTTTATTTTTTTATTTAGGTTTATGTTTATTTAGTATAGTTTTTTATTTTAGTTTAGTTTATGGTTTAGTTTAGGTTTTATTTATTTTTTAGTTGAGTTTTATTTTTATTTATTTTTTTGGATTAGGTTTTTTTGTTTTTTTTGGGTTTAGGTTTTTTACTTTGTTTTTTTAGGTTTAGGTTTTAGGTTTTTATTTTAGGTTTATTTCAAGGTTTTATTTTTTAGTTTAGGATTGGGTCTATTTTTAGTTTATTTTATTTTATTTAGTTTAAGTTTAGGTTTTGGTTTAGTTTATTTTAGGCTTAGGTTTAGGTTTTATTTATTTTATTTTAGGTTTAGGTTTTTTTTTTAAAGTTTAGGGTTTAGGTTTTATTTTTTCTTTATTTTTATATTTTATTTTTTAGTTTGTTTTTTGGTTTAAAGTTTTATTTGATTTTATTTTAGGTGTAATTTATTTATATTTTAGGTTTAGTTTTTATTTTAATTAGGTTTTATTTTTTTAGTTTAGTTTTTATATTTTATTTTATTTTAGTTTAGTTTTTTATTTATTTTGTTTAGGGTTTAGGTTTTTGGGTTTAGGGTTTAGGGCATAGTGTTTTATGGTTTAGGGTATTTTGGGTTCAGTGTTTAGGGGTTAGGGTTTAGGTTTTAGGTTTAGGATTCCAGTTTTAGTTTATGGTTTAGACTTTTCAATTTTTTTTAATAGGGAATAAATTCATATTCAACATTTCTTTTTTTTTTTTCATCAACCAAGTAACAAACCAAGATTTTTAAGACACAAGTAATGATATAGATCAAAAATTAGCACACATACCAAAGACCCTAGATAGGTAGAATTGTCTTTTATTGTAAAGACAGTTCCATAAGAAGCTGATTAAATCAGTTGTTCTTTAGTTTCCCTAATTCCCACCAGAACCACCTCAGCTTTTTGAGTAGAAGGATCCACCATCATATCCCTGATCTCTCCCTCCGCCACCACCACGGCTGTAACTTTCGTCACTCCTCCCACATCTATAACCACCGTTGCTCTGACCACCACCTCCATATCCACCAGCACCTCTAGTTCCCCCCACCACCACTGTGATAATCACCGCGTCCGCCTTCACCACCATTGCTAGATCTAGACTTAGCCTGTTTGATAGTGATGTTCCTACCATCAAGGTTCTACCCATTCTTAGGGTTTAAGCTTGGTTTAGGTTAATTATGTTTTAGGGTTTAGGTTTATTTTTAAATTTATTTGGTTACTTTAGGTTTAGGGTTTGGCGTTTAGGGTTGAGTTTAGGCTTAGGGTTAAGAATTTAGGGTGTATTATTTATGGTTTAGGGATAAAGGTTTTTAAGTTTATGCTTTTAGGGTTTAGGGTTTAGGATTTAGGGTTTTAGGGTTTAGGGTTTAGGGTTTAGGGTTTATGGTTTAGGGTTGTAGGTTTAGGATTGTAGGATTTGAGGTTTAGGTTTTTTTTAAAAAAAATTAAGTAAACCAATAGGTTTAGGTTTATTTAGTTTATTTATTTAATTTTATTTATTTTATTTATTTGAATTTATGATTTTTTTATTTTATTTTATTTATTTTAGTTTAGGTTTTTCATTTTAGCTTATTTTTTTGGTTTAGGTTTAGGTTTAGGTTTAGGTTTAGCTTTATTTTTTAGTTAAGTTTTATTTTTATTTTATTTTTTAGGTTTAAGTTTTATTTTTTTATTTTTAGGTATAGGTTTTAGGTTTTTATTTTAGGTTTTATTTTTTTAGTTTAGGTTTAGGATTACTTTTAGTTTATTTTATTTTATTTAGTTTAGGTTTAGGTTTAGGTTTAGGTTTAGTTTATTTTTGGTTTAGGTTTTATTTATTTTAGTTTAGATTATTTTAGTTTATTTAGTTTATTTTATTTTTATTTTAGATTTAGGTTTTTTTTAGTTTAGGGTTTTATTACTTTTATTTATTTTTAGGTTTATTTTTTAGGTTTTGGTTTTATTTAGTTTTATTTTATTTTGCTTTAGGATTTTTCTATTATTATTTTATGTTTATTTTTATTTTATTAAAGTTTTTTATTCTTAAGTTTATTTTATTTTTTACTTGAGTTTTGGTTTTTCATTATTTTATTTAAGTTTACTTTTATTTATTATTTTATTTTATTTTTAGGTTTAGGTTTAGGTCTTTATTTTATTTTATTTCTTTATTTTATTTAAGTTTTAGGTTCATTTATTTATTTTATTTTTAGATTTTATTTAATTTAGGTGTAGGTTTTTAAGTTCTTAGGGTTTAAGGTTTAGGGTTTAGGGTTTAAGGCTTAGGGTTTAGGGTATTAGGGTATAAGATTTTAGGTTTAGGGTTTAGGGTTTAGGGTTTAGGGTTTACAATTTAGTGTTTAGGGTTTAATGTTTAGGGTTTTTAGGGCGTTAGGTTTAGGGTTTAGGGTTTAGGGTTTTAAGGGTTTAGGGTTCAGGGTATAGTGTTAGTTTAGGGTTTAGGGTTTAGCATTAGTTTAGTGTTTAGGTTTTAGAGTTTTAGGGTTTATGGTTTAGGGTTTAGGGTTAAGGGTTAGGGTTAGGTTTTAGGATTTAGGGTTTAGGGTTTAGGGTTTAGGTTCATTTAGTTTATTTAGTTTATTTAGTTTATTTAGTTTACTTTTATAATTATTTTAATTTATTTTATATTTTATTTTTATTTAGGTTTATTTTTATTTTTATTTAGTTTTCTTTATTTATTTTAGGTTACTTTATTTTAATTTAGTTTTTTTTAAGGTTTAGGTTTTATTCTTTATTTTTTGATTTAGGTTTAGGTTTTTTTTATTTTTTTAGGTTTAGATTTATTTTTAGGTTTTATTTTTTAGTTTAGGTTTAAGCTTATTTTAGTTTATCTTATTTTATTAATGGTTTAGGTTTAGGTTTAGGTTTAACATATTTTAGGTTTAAGGTTTGGTTTTATTTTTTATTTATTGTTATGTATATTTTTTAGGTTTAGGTTTTTATTTAGTTTTTATTATATTTAATTTTCAATTTATTTTATTTTTCTTTTAGGTTTAGTTTTTATTTTATTTAGTTTTTTTTATTTTTCAGTTTAGTTTAGGTTTTTATTTATTTTATTTTAGTTTAGTTTTTATTTTTTATTTTATTTTCTTTTTATGTTTAGGTTTAGGTTTAGGTTTTAGTTTATGTTTTTATTTTATTTTATTCTTTTATTTTATTTTGGTTTAGATTCTTTTATTTATTTTATTTTTTGGTTTTATTTAGTTTAGGTTTTCCTTTTTAGCTTATTAGGGTTTAGGGTTTAGGGTTTAGGGTTAGTTGAGGGTTTAAGGTTTGGGGTCTAGGGTTTTGGGTTTATGGTTTAAGGTTTAGGTTTTTGGGTTTAGGATTTAGAGTTTAGGGTTTTATGATTTCGGGTTTATAATTTGGGATTTTTAGGGTTTAGTGTTTATGGTTTATGGTTTAGGTTTTAGGTCTAAGGTTGAAACTTTTGTTTAGGGTTTAGGGTTTTTGGGTTTTTTTTAATAGAGAATAAATTCAGATTCAACATTTCTTTGTTTCAATTTCATCAACCAAGTAACACACCAAGTTTTCTAGGACACAAGCGACGACATAGACCAAAAATGAGCACACATAGAGCAAATCAAAGACCATAGATAACTAGAATCTTTCTTCTTAAACATAGTTCCATAAGCGGATCGGTCTCTGAGTTCTTGAGTTTCGAGTTCCCATTAGAACCACCCCGGCCTCTCGAGTAGCGGGATCCACCATCATATCTTGAACTCTCTCTCCGCCACCACCACGTCTGTAACCTCCTTCACTCCTCCCGCCTCTATAACTACCACTGCTCTGACCACCACCTCCATATCCCCCAGCCCCTCTAGTTTACCCAACACCTCTCCGATAACTGCTGGCTTCACCTTTGCCTCCATCTCTAGATCTAGACTGAGCCGATTCAACGGTGTTATTCTTGCCGTCAAGGTTTTACCCATTCTTAGGGTTTAGGTTTATTATGTTTTGGGTTTAGGTTTATTTTTAAAAGAAATTTTTTTTACTTTAGGATTAGGTTTAGGGTTTGGGGTTTAGGGTTTAGGATTTAGGGCTAGGGTTTAGGATTTAGGGTTTAGGGTTTAGGGTGTATTATTTATGGTTTAGGTTTTAGGGTTTTTGGGTTAATACTGTTAGGATTTAGGGTTTAGGATTAGAGTTTAGGGTTTAGGGTTGTAGGTTTAGGGTTAGTTTTAGGGTTTAAGGTTTAGGGTTTAGGGTTTAGGATTTAAGGTTTATGGTTTTTTTTAAAATTAAGTAAATTGATAGGTTTAGGTTTATTTAGTTTATTTAGTTCATTTTTTATTTATTTTACTTTATTTTATTTTTTATTTTTTATTTTTATTTATGTTTATTTTTTATTTTCATTTAGTTTAGTTTATTTATTTTAGGTTTATTTATTTTAGTTTAGGTTTTTTATTTTAGTTTAGTTTTTTATTTTAGTTTATTTTTTGGTTTATTTTATTTTTTAGTTGAGTTTTATTTTTATTTTATTTTTTAAGTTTAGCTTTTATTTTTTATTTTTAGGTTTAGGTTTACATTTTTATTTTGTTAGGTTTTGGTTTTAGGTTTTTATTTTAGGTTGATTTTTATAATTTATTTTTTAGTTTAGGTTTAAGTTTATTTTAGTTTACTTTATTTAGTTTAGGTTTAAATTTATGTTTTATTTATTTTAGTTTAGTTTATTTTAGTTTATTTCATTTATTTTATTTTTTTTATTTTAAGTTTAGTTTTTTTTTAAGTTTAGGACTTAGGTTTAATTTTTAATTATTTTTTAGGTTTAGGTTTTATTTTTTTGTTTTATTTAAGCATATTTTATTTTTATTTTATGTTTATTTTATTTTATTAAAGTTTATATTCATGTTTATTTTATTTTTTAGTTTAGTTTTGTTTCTTTACTTTATTTTAGTTTATCTTTAGTTTTATTTTATTTAATTTTTAGGTTTAGGTTTAGGTTTTATTTTATTTTATTTCTTTATTTTATTTAGGTTTAGGTTTGTTTATTTATTTTATTTTAGGTTTAATTTTAGTTTAGGTTTAGGGTTTAGGGTTTAAGGTTTATGGTTTTAGTTTTAGGGTTTAGGATTTTAGGTTTAGGGTTTAGGGTTTAGTTTAGTTTAGTGTTTATCTTTTAGGGTTTAGGGTTTTAGGGTTTAGGGTTTGCTGGTGGTTTAGTGTTAGTTTAGGGTTTAAGATTTAGGGTTTAGGCTTTATGGTTTAGGGTTTAGGGTTAGCTTAGGGTTTAGGGTTTAGAGCTTTAGAGTTTTATGGTTTATGGTTTAGGGTTTAGTTAAGGTTATGGTTTAGTTTTTTTTTTAAATTAATTATAGTAGGTTTATTTAGTTTATTTTCATTTATTTTAGTTTAATTTATTTTTTATTTTATTTAATTTAAATTTTATTTTTATTTAGTTTAGTTTATTTATTTTAGTTCATCTTTTTTATTAGTTTAATTTTAGGTTTAGTTTTAGGTTTTATTTTTTAGTTTAGTTTTATTTTTATTTTATTTTTCAGGTTTACATTTTTTTATTTTAGGTTAGGTTTAGGTTTACTTTTAGGTTTTATTTTTTTAGATTATGTTTAGACTTGTTTTTAGTTTATTTTATTTTATTTAGTTTAGGGTTTAGGTTTAGTTTATTTTAGATTTAGGTTTAGGTTTCATTAATTTTAATTTAGTTTATTTTATTTTAGGTTTAGTTTTATTTTAAATTAGGTTTAGGTTTTTAGGTTTTATTTAGTTTAATTTTATTTTATTTTTATTTTATGTTTAGTTTTATTTAGGTTTTTTATTTTAAGTTCATTTTATTGTTTTAGTTTAATTTTGGTTTTATTTATTTTATTTTATTTTAGTGTTTATTTTTTTTATTTATTTTATTTTTATGTTTAGGTTTAGTTTTAGGTTTTAATTAATGTTTAGGTTTTTATTTTATTATATTATTTCATTTTATTTAGGTTTATGTTTTCTTAATTATGTTATTTTTTAGGTTTATTTAGTAGGTTTAGGTTTTATGTTTTGGGTTTAGGTTTAGGGTTTAGGGTTTAGGGTTTAGGTGGGTTTGGGTTAGGTTTTAGGGTTTATGGTTTAGGGTTTAAGGTTTAGGGTTTAGGGTTTAGAGTTTAGGGTATAGGGTTTAGGTTTTAGGTTTAAGGTTTAGGGTTTAAGGTTGTAGAGTTTGGGGTTTAGGTTTAGGATTTAGGGTTTAGGGTTATTTTTTATTTTTTATTTTTTTTTATTTTTTTAAATTATTTAGTATTTAGGTTTATTTAGTTTATTTTATTTACTTTTATTTATTTAAGTTTATTTTATTTTTTTAATTATTTTTATTTATTTATTTTTAGTTTTATTTTAGTTTATTTTTTTAGGATTAGGTTTAGGTTTAAGTTTAATTTTTTTAGTGTAGTAGTTTTTTTTTTTGAAGGTTTAGGTTTTATTCTTTATTTTCAGGTTTAGGTTTAGGTTTTTATTTTAATTTTTTAGGTTTAGGTTTATTTTTAATTTTTATTTTTTAGTTTAGGTTTAGGTTTACTTTTAGTTTAATTTATTTTATTTATGGTTTAGGTTTAGTTTTATGTTTAGTATATTTTTAGTTTAGGGTTTGGTTTTATTTTTTTATTTATCTTTAGATTGATTTTTTAGTTTAGGTTTTTATTTAGTTTTATTTTACTTTATTTTTTAGTTTATTTTATTTTATTTTAGGTTTAGTTTTATTTTATTTATTTTTTTTATTTTTTTTTAGTTTAGTTTAGGTTTTTATTTATTTTATTTTTGTTTAATTTTTATTTTTTATTTTAGTTTCTTTTTAGGTTTAGGTTTAGGTTTAGGTTTAGGTTTTGGTTTAGGATTAGGTTTTTGTTTAGGTTTTTATTTTATTTTATTTTTGTTTAAGTTCATTTATTTATTATATTTTTAGGTTTTATTTAGTTTAGGTTTAGCTTTTTAAGGTTTAGGGTTTAGGTTTAGTTGAGGGTTTAGGGTTTAGGGTTTTAGGTTTGGGGTGTAGGGGTGTAAGTTAGGTTTAGGGTTTAGTTGTAGGTTTTAGGTTTAAGGTTTAGGATTTTTTTATTGTTTTGGTTTAGGATTTTTTAGGGTTTAGGTTTAGGGTTTAGGGTTTAGGTTTTTTGGTATAGGGTTTAGGTTTTAGTTTAGTTTAGGTTTTGGTATTTTTTAATAGAGAATAAATTAGATTAATCATTTCTCTTTGATTTATTAAATTAGGTTTTAGTATGAAAATAGCATTAGAAAATGAAAGACCCTATTTAACCATTTTATAAGTTATTTATTGGTCATTCTTTAGGTTTAGGGTTTAGGGTTTAGTTTAGTTTTAAGGTTTGGGTTTAGGGTTTAAGGTTTAGGATTTAGGTTTAGAGTTTTTTTTATAAGTAAAGTATAGGTTTAGGTTTATTTAGTTTATTTTTTTTATTTATTTTAGCTTTTTTATTTTTATTTTTTTATTTATGTTTATTTTTTTCTTTTTATTTAGTTTAGTTTCTTTATTATTAATTTTAGTTTAGGTTTTTTTATTTTAGTTTGTTTTTTTGTTTAGGTTTAGGTTTAGGTTTAGATTTATTTTTTAGTTGAGTTTATTTTTTATTTTAAGGTTTTATTTTTTTATTTTTAGGTTTAGGTTTATTTTATTATATTTTTTTTGGTTTATGTTTTAGGTTTTATTTTAGGTTTATTTTAGGTTTTATTTTTTTTTAGGGTTTAGGTTTATTTTTTAATTTATTTTATTTTAGGGTTTAAGTTTAAGTTTAGGTTTAGTATATTTTAGGTTTAGGGTTTAGGTTTCTTTTTTATTTATTTTAGGTTTATTTTAGGTTTATGTTTTTATTTATTATTTTATTTTTAATTTATGTTTAGTTTTATTTTATTTAGGTTTTTTATTTTTTTAGTTTAGTTTAGGTTTTTATTTCTTTTATTTTAGTTTAGTTTTTATTTTTTTATTTCAATTTCTTTTTAGGTTTAGGTTTAGATTTTAGTTTAGGTTTTTATTTTATTTTATTTTTTTATTTTATTTTGGTGTAGGTTCTTTTATTTAATTTATTTTTAGGTTTTATTTAGTTTAGGTTTAGCATTTTAGAGGTTTTTAGGGTTTAAGGTTTAGGGTGTAGGGTTTGCTTAGGGTTTAGGGTTATACTAGGATTTAGGGTTTAGGGTTTAAGGTTTAGGCTTTAGGTTTTAGGGTTTAGAGTTTAGTGTTTGTGTTTTACAATTTTATGGTTTTGGTTTAGGGTTTTATTGTTTAGGGTTTAGGGTTTAGTAGGTTTAGGTTTTAGTTTAGGGTTTAGGGTTTTGGTTTTTTTTTTTAGAACAAATTGATTCAACATTTCTTTTTTATTTCATCAAGTAACAGTTTACACAAGTGATGACATAAATAAAAAATGAACGCATAGAACAAATGATATAACTAGAATTGTCTTTCTTTATAAATACAGTTTAGGTAGTTGTTTTATTTTATTTGTTTAAATTTAGGTTTTAGGTTTATTTTAGGTTTTACTTTTTAGTTTAGATTTAGGTTTATTTTTAGTTTATTTTATTTTATTTTCTTTTGGTTTAGGTTTAGGTTTAATTTATTTTAAGTTTAGGTTTAAGTTTTATTTCTTTTAGTTAATTTTTTTCAGTTTAAATTTAGGTTAATTTTATTTTTATTTTAGGATTAAGTTTTTTATTTTTGGTTTAGAGTTTAGGGTTTAGGGTTTAGGGTTTTAGGGTTTAGAGTATAGGGTTTTGTGTTTAGTGTTTAGGGTTTAAGTTTTAGGTTTAGTATTTTTATGTTTTAGGTTTATTTTAAATTAGTGGTGGTTTAGTTTTTTTAGTTTATTTTAGGTTGAGTTTAGGTTTTAAAAAGTTTAGGGTTTATGGTTGAGGTTTAGGGTTTAATATTTAGGGTTTATAGTTTTTGGGTTTATTTAGGGTTTTAGGTTTAGGTTTAGTTTAGGTTTAGGATTAGTTTAGGGTTTAAGTTAGAGTTTAGGTTTTATTTAGGGTTTATTTAGTTTTAGGTTTTAGGTTTAGGTTTAGGTTTAGGATTTTTTTTATGGTTTTAGTTTAGGGTTTAGGTTTAGGTTTAGTGTTATAGGTTTAGGTTTTAGGTTTATGTTTTAGTTTAGTTTTGGTTTAGGTTTAGAGCTTAAGTTTGATTAGGTTTAGGGTTTTCTAAATTAAGTAAAAGTAGGTTTAGGTTATTTTTATTAGATTTTTATTTTAGGTTTATTTATTAATTTTGGTTTTATTTTAGTTTATTTTCTTTTAGGTTTAGGTTTAGGTTAATTTTTTAGTTAGTTTATTTTATTTATCTTTAGTTTAGGTTTTAGGTTTTAGGGTTTATTAGGGTTTAGTTTAGGTTTTAGGGTTTAGGGTTTAGGATAGGTTATTAGGGTTTATAATTTTAGGGTTTATGGTTTTGGGTTTAAGGTTTAGGGTTATTTTAGGGTTTAGGGTTTAGGTTTACGGTTAGTTTTGGATTTTGGGTTTAGGGTTTAGGGTTTTGGATTTAGGGTTTAGCTTAGTTTAGGTTTAGGTTTGGTTAGGTTTTTTATTCTTTAATTTATTTTGTTATTTTCTATTATTTGGGTTTAGGGTTTAGGGTTTTGGTTTTAGGTTTATGGTTGAGGTTTTAGTTTAGGTTTATTTTTAAATTAAGTAAAGAAGTAGGTTTACATTTTTTTAGTTTATTTTTTAGGTTTAGGTTTCTTAGGGTTTAAGTTTTTCTCTTTCAAATTAAATAAACAGTTTAGGTTTATTTAGTTATTTTATTTTAGTTATTTTAGTTTTATTTTTTTATTTTTTTTTATTTTAGTTTATTTATTTATTTTAGTTTAGGTTTTCTTATCTTAGTTTATTTTTAGGTTTATGTTGGGTTTATTTTTTAGTTAGTTTTATTTTATTTTATTTTTTTTGGTTTAGGTTTTAATTTTATTTTTTAGGTTTAGGTTTTATTTTATTTTCTTAAGTTTAGGTTTTAGGTTTTTATTTTAGGATTATTGTTAGGTTTAATTTTTTTTAGTTTAGTTTTAGTTTTATTTTTAGTTTATTTTCATTTAGGTTTAGGTGTTTTTTTAGTTCATGGTTAAAGTTTTAGTTTTTTATTTATTTTTAGGTTTTATTTTTAGATTTACTTTTTTAGGCTTAGGTTTTTATTTTATTTTTATTTTATTTTATTTTAGTTTTATTTTAAATTTATTTTATTTTTATTTTACATTTAAGTTTTATTTTATTTATGTTTTATTAGGTTTATCTAATTTTTTAGTTTAATTTAGGTTATTATTTATTTTATTTTAGTTTATTTTTATTTGTTTATTTTATTTTTATTTTAGGTTTAGGTTTAGGTTTTAATTTAGATTTTTATTTTATTTGATTTTTTTTAATTTATTTAGGTTTAGGTTTTATTTATTTATTTTATTTTTAGGTTTTATTTTGTTTAGGTATAGGTTTTTAGGTTTTAGGGTTTAGGGTTTAGGTTTAGGGTTTTAGGGTTTAGGGTTTTAGGGTTTCGGGTTTAGGGTTTATAGTTAGGGTTTAGGGTTTAAGGTATAGGGTTTAGTGTTTAAGTTTTAGGGTTAGTTTATGGTTTAGGGTTTAAGGCTTTTTAGGGTTTAAGGTTTAGGGTTTAGGTTTAGGGTTAGGTTTTTTTAATTTTTTATATTTATATTTTATATTTATGGTTTAGGTTTTAGGTTTTAGGTTTTGGTTTAGGTTTTAGGTTTAGGGTTCATGTTTTTTTAGGGTTTAGTGTTTTTGGTTTTTTATTTATAATAGAAAATAAATTTAGATTCAACATTTTTTCTTTTGATTTCAACAAGTAACACCAAGTTTTATGACATAATGATATTGATAAAATGAGCATGCATAGAACAAATGAAAATGCCTTACTAGAACCATCTTTTATTAGATAGTTCCATAAGTATTAGTGGATAGGTTCTTATTTCTCTAGTTCCCATCAAAACCACCAGCCTCTGTAGCGAGGATCCACCATCATATTTCTCCCTCACCACCATTGATGTAACCTCCATTTTTTAACCATTTGACCACCACCTCCATATAACCTCCAGATCCCCACCACCATTTTAACCATTGCATCTACCTTAGCCTCCAACATATCTTTAGCTTGGTTGGCGATGATGTTTAACATCAAGATTCTTTATTTTAAGTTTAGGTTCAAGTTTATTAGGTTTTAGGGTTTAGATTTATTTTCAAATTTATTTAGTTACTTTAAGATAGGTTTAGGGTTTGGGGTTTAGGGTTTTGGCTTTAGGGTTTAGGGTTAGGGTTTAGGGTTTAGGGTTTAGGGTTTAGGGTTTTAGGGTTTAGGGTATAGGTTTAGGGTTGAGGATACAAGGTTTAGGTTTTTTAATTAGTAAAGGGTTTAGGTTTATTTGTTTACTTATTTTATTTTATTTATTTTGTTTATTTTAATTTTATATTTTATTTAGGTTTATTTTTTTTACTTTTATTTAGTTTAGCTTATTTATTTATAGGTTTATTTATTTTAGTTTAGGTTTTTTATTTTAATTTATTTTTTATGTTTAGGTATAGAGTTTTATTTTTATTAAGTTTAGGTTTGTTTGGTTTTTAGGGTTTAAGGTTTAGGGTTATCGTTTAGGGTTTAGGGTTTAGGGTTTAGGTTTTAGGTTTTAGGTTTAATGTTTATGGTTTAGGGTCTTTTAGGGTTTAACGTTTTTTAGGGTTTAGGGTTTTTGTTTAGGGTTAGGTTTAGGGTTTAGCGTTAGTTTTTATGGTTTAGGTTTGGTTTAGGGTTTAGGGTTTATGATTTAGGGTTTAAGATACTTTTTTAAATTAGTAAGGATAGGTTTAGGTTTATTTAGTTTATTTTATTTTATTTTATTTTCTTTGGTTATTTATTTTAGTTTATTTATTTTTGGTTTATTTATTTTAGTTTAAGTTTTTAATTATAGTTTATTTTTATTTTTAGGTTTAGGTTTAGGTTTATTTTTTAGTTGAGTTTTATTTTTATTTTATCTTTTAGGTTTAGGTTTTAAATTTTTAGGGTTTAGGGTTTAGGGTTTATGGTTTCAAGGTTTAGGCTTTAGGGTTAAGGTTTTGCATTTAGGCTTTAAGTTTTAGGGATTTTAGGGTTTAGGGTTTAGTGTTTACGGTTTTGGGTTTTGGGTTTACAGTTTAGGGTTTTAAGATTTAGGGTTTAGGGTTTAGGGTTGTAGGTTTAGGGTTTAGGGTTTTAGGCATTTTAGTGTTTAGTGTTTAGGTTATTTTTTTATTTTAAATTTTTTTTTTAGTTTTAGGGTTTAAGGTTTAGGGTTTAGCTTTTAGGTTTAGGGTTGAAGTTTTAGTTTATGTTTATTTTTAAATTAAGTAAACTGGTAGGTTTACATTTTTTTAGTTTATTTTTAGGATTTAGGGTTTAGGGTGTAGGGATAAATTAGGGTTTAGGTTTTTTTAATTAAGTAAACCATCACCTTTAGGTTTATTTAGTTTATTCAATTTATTTTTTATTTATTTTAGTTAATTTTGTTTTTTATTTTATTTAGTTTAGTTTATTTATTTTAGATTTATTTATTTTAGTTTATTTTTTAAGTTTAGGTTTATTTTAGTTATTTTTATTTTTATTTTATTTTTGATTTAGGTTTTACATTTTATTTTTAGGATTAGGTTTAGGTTTTTATTTTATTTTTTTAGTTTTATGTTTTAATTTTTCTTTTAGGTTTTTTTTTAGTTTAGGTGTATTTATTTTTAGTTTGTTTTATTTTATTTAGTTTAGGGTTTGGTTTAGATTTAGGTTTAGGTTTATATTTTAGTTTAGTTTATTTTAGTTTAGTTATTTTAGTTTATGATTTAAGTTTTATTTATTATTTATTTTTATGTTATATTTTTAAGATTATTTTTTAAGTTTAGGTTTTAATTTAGTTTTTATTTTAGTTTTATTTTAGGTTTATTTTATTTTTATTTTATGTTTAATTTTTTATTAATTTAGGTTTCTTATTATTGGGTTTATCTTATTTTTTTAGTTTAGTTTTGGTAATTATTTATTTTCATTTAGTTTATTTTTATTAATTTGTATATTATTAATTTATAGCAACCTCCTTTTCCACCTCCTCTTCCACCACCTGCCATCCATCATGCCACGACCATTTCCACCACCTCGTGCTACCAGCAATTCATCATGTAGGCTACTTTCCACCTACGCTTATCGATGATTGAATAAGCCATATTCATTCAAGAGGGAGGTAGTTAGAAAATCTTTAAGAATCTCTTAAAGAAACGACTTTCGGTTACTAGAGCCTAAGTGGAGGAAGTGGAGCGATCTCTTGTCCCTACCGCATGTTGGCCATGTCTTAGAATTGTATCACTTTTAAGGACTAGCTTGAGTGCATCTACAAGTTGAGAGCCATAGTTATCCAGAATACTTATTAGAACAACCATCATTCTGTTAAAGTAATCCATGGGGATACCGATCCTCTTAAGACCAGGGTTATCTCTATCCAGAACCTCTAAGAAGATCATTTCTAAGATCAAAGCTTTCCTTGCAGTGCACAAGTAGCTCAAACCTCCAACAAGGAAGGTTTCCTAGTTGCAGGACAACTTGGGGAGGTGACAACCCACCAATAGTAGCGACTCACCATACTTTCTGGATGTAGTATAGCCCGTCAGTCGTCCCTCCACCGTTGCATCTACCACCTCTTCAGCTCCTCTTCTCTGAGCAGTGTTTATCTATGGATAAGGGCACTAAATCATTTACTCTGCTTACTTTTACTTGACTTCTATCATGTACCTCCACCCAAAGAGAAATTAATGAAGAAATTACTTGTATATTGTCTACGGTGCTTTGATTTTATTCTTATTGAAAGCGGCAAAAATAATAGCTCTAGTAGTTATCCTTTCCTTTTTGATTTGAGTGGTATCCTTCATCAATGGGTTCACCTCTTGAGATTGACTTAGTTAACCTCGAGGATCCCATAGGAGAAAATGTAGGTATGGATGATGAGAAGGTAAAACTTTCCATAAGCTCATCATTCCAAGATGTCCTTGTAGTCAACCTACTTATGGCATAGTTCTACCTCCTAGGTAACACCTTTGGATAAGGGTAAGCAAGTTATTGGTTCAAATGTGCAGATAGCCCCTCCATAGGATGCTCCACCCATGGATATGCTTATGGAGTACCAAGCTAGAGTTGATTACAATGTCCTAGCTCACCCTAGAAAGTTTCCAGCTAAGTTAAGCATACATGATACCCTTATCTTATCCAAATAGATGAGGAATCTCTAATCAAAATCCTTACTTGATCTAGAGATATGCTTAGCTCACTACTACTAAAAAGAGGCATGCCACTAAGGACATCTTAGGAGCTACATAGATGAAGACTTACTCTAAAGATGAGCACAATCACCTCTTTACATTAAAGTGGATGTTGGTAGATACAAGTATCGAGTTTGGTTGACCCAAGTGTGTGTCAACATTATGAGTCTAAGAACCCTTTTACTTTAGGATCGACATCTCAAACTCAAATAGGAAGGATGATGTTGAGAGGATTCAATGAACAAGGCATGAGGGCCTTGTGTTTATTTTTTATGTATATGGGTGGGGGGGGGGTGACACCACATAGGTGTAGGGGATGCTTTTGAGGTGATCTACACATTGAGGTATGATGTACTATCTCGATAGATAGAGACATCACCCTACAATGAACCTAATCACGTAATAAGGACTCTTTAGGCATGATGGGTCTTCAAATGTACTAGAGATTTCTCCCTTACTTTACATGGATGAATAAATCAAGGTTTATATTAAACTAGGTTTTTAAGTTTCCTATGGAGGAAAGCCTCTATAATTAATTACATCTTAGGAAATGAAATTTCCTAAGAATACTCTCGATTAAAGTAGACAATTATCATCTCCAAAGATTTTAAGGTTTATTAAAAGATTGGTTGTATTTGGAAAATCAATTGGAAAAGTTCAAGGTGAAGACTTATTGTTGAAATCCAAATGAAATAATTAGGAAATTCTCATGATACTAAGAAGTTAATGAGCATTTCAATCTATCCTATGGTTGGGCTTTATAATTTTAAAGTTGAGGAGATTTATATGTTTTGAGTTGAAATTTAATTAGATTACTAGGGCTTATAATCCGCCAACATAAGGTTGTGGGAATGCTTAAGAGGTGAGTATTTATGCTCGTACCTGAAGGAAATATCTACTTTGGATCCTAAATCTAGGGAGCTTTAGTACGAGCTAAAGCATGACCTAATTCTAAGCCATAGGTGGACAAGGGTTTACCTCCACAAGAGAGAATAAATTGTCTAGCTTCTTCACTTATAACTGTCTGGGGTGGCTGCTTGCTAACTCCTCCTATGATTTTAAAACCATAGAGCATATGACTTAATCTATAGAAGCAAAATATTTTTAAATTTTAATTCATTTTAAACACATTGTTTTGATAGAGGCTTTAGGAATTTTTATGCCTAAATGCATGATGAAATAGGCTATAGGTCAAATAAGGTAGAAGAAGGTGTTCTCCACCACAAGGATGCCCTCACAGTCAAGCATTCCTTTATCGTGCAAGGATGGAGATCCTTCATGTTCAAGAGAGAAAAGTATGCATGCATGATGTGAAACATATAACCATATAGCTAAGGGGTTGCTAAATCTTTTAATTATCTTATTTAGGCTTTATGATGAGGTTATAAGTTGTTTAAAATTTAGTTATGAGTGATTAGTTGGGTAGAAAAGTTATTTTTATCCTAAGAGCCTAATCATATCCAACCCACATTAAAGCATCAACCATTTAAGAAACTATGAAAAGCATGTAATAATGCACAATGTAAATATAACATCAAATAATTATATAAACTATCATAAAAGAATAAAAGGTCAGTACAGTCGGGTACCTCCGTATAAACCGAAGAGAGAAAAGATGGGTAGCCAAGCTCTACCATTATACAACCTGGAATATAAAAGAACAATTATAATTGTATTAAATGCTATGGGTCTTCTTCTTCTTATCTCCATTTATGATTTGGTTCCTCTTTGATTTGGATGGTGCTTGCTTCAAAGGCATCACAGGGCACCCTAGGACAAAGCCTTCTAGCCACTGGTCATCCTAATCCCCCATAGCACTAATCCTAATTCTTATTGCAAAAATTACATTTATGTGGGAAAAGTAAATCTAACTACACCTGTAAAATAGAAGTTAGCTAAATATACATATAATCCCAAGCTGTTCTATTTATAATTTGGACTTAGCACCCTATACATAGTTAACTAAGCCCACCTATCCTAACTTGGATTATGCTTAAGGATTTAAGCAACCTGCAAAAAGTGCATTCACATTTATTTTTAAGCATCCCCATAATCCCCATAAAACATGATTAGGCTAATATTGGCCTATCATCCAGTCTATATACACCATAACATCCAATCTAAAATAATACATCATAAAATACATATATCATCATACACCATCTAACTTAGAGCTAGAAGTGGTGACCTAATTTAATGTGTATTAAGGCTTGTGTGGTAAGTCTTATTAGGCATTAGTGTTGTATTTTTAAATGTAAAATTCAATTTAACATGAAAGGTTGATTTCACTTAAAGTAGTTTAATTGATTTGAGAATTTTAATTTGTGTTTCCCATTATTTCATCTGATTACACTTAGCTACTAAGTGTTTTAAAGAAAGGAAAGAGGATTGCCCTCTTTCATCCCTAATTTAAGTCACTTTCTAAAGTATATTAATTTGATTTAGTTCTCATTAGTGAATGACTTATTAAATGATTTAATTAATCTTAAGTTTAGGTTCACTTTAAATAATTCTATTCAAAATGAAAGGCATCTTAAGATTTATTTGAATTACTACCATAACATATATTAAATCATTCCTTTTCACATATGCATATGATTTAATCCTAAGTATATCTATACATGCAACATATTTTAGCACACTTAAATGATGAATGTATGTGTGCGTTTAGAATTTATATTTTATTTGATTGAATTATTTAAACATATTAATTTAAAACTTTATCAAAATTCTTATACAAAAATGACATTAGAATGAAATTAAATAGGCATGTGCCATTGTTAAATCAGGGAAGTGAGGTAATCAAATGACCTCCTTGGAGCTAGCTAAAAACCTCATATTCTCGGATGTCCAGACTATATACCCATTTGCATTCAAACATATGTAAATTCGTATACATGAACATAGGAAATAAGCTCCAAATCATATGGCCAATTAATTCAACCACTTAGTCAATTATGAATGCATGCAATTTTAATGTAAAATGGATTTTCATTCACTAATCACATATACATATACATGTACAAAGATATAGAAAGTACATGTCATTGTTAAACTAGGAAGTGAGGTAATCAAATGACCTCCTTGGGGCTAACTAAAGCCTTGTATTCTCGGATGTCCAGACTATATACTTGCTTTTCTTGGACACACATGGATGTATACATAAATGAGGGAAAGAAAACCATGCAAAGATTGTATATTTTTTTGATTGAATCATTATATATATATGAATTAAAGCTCTATCCAAATTCTAATGTTAAAATACATAAGAATGAAATCAAATGGGTATCATTGTTAAACATGGGAAGAGGTAATCAAATGACCTCCTTGGGGCAAGCTAAAGCCTCATGTTCCTGGATGTCCAACTATATACCCATTACCATTCAATCTTATATAAATCAACACATGAATAGAGGAAAGAGAACTCAACATTCATACACTTAAGCTATAAGCACATGCATTTCTTATGTATTTATAACTAGCATCATAACACATATATATTATTTATAAGCTTTTGAAAAATACATTTGATTTAATAGTGATAATATCCATTCATATTAAATTAAATCAACACATGCAAGCTTACATAAAGGAAATCCATTTTATTTTACTTGATTTTGAAAAGATGGATGCATGAATTCAAATGACATACCAAATTTAACATGATTGGAAAGAGGACAATCAAATATAAGCATGTGATTCATTCAACCAAACTAGTTCTTAAGGACAATGAAATCAAATAAGATTATTTAAAGCAAACCAAAGCTTCTTTATTAATTAAGTTTTGGATTTGATTTGATTTGATTTAAAGAGGAGAAGAGAAATCATCACTTGTTGTTTTAAACCCATTCCCACATTAGTGATTTGATTTAATTTAAGGAAATGTAATTAAGTTGATTTTATGGGTTAATTAAGTTGAACCCTTAATTAGATGAATTAATTACTCTACTTATGTCACCTTAAAGTAATTAACTAAATAATTATGAGCCAACATGATATGCATGGAAAATAAACTTGCAATGATCCTAGGAAATAAAAGGGCCTAATGCAATTGGCTCATGATTAAGTTAATTAGATTAAGGGACTTAATGAATTACTCTTATAATTTTCCCACACATGTGGACTAACCATAATTTCATTAAACCCTTTAGGTTATTAAACACCTAAAGATCTACCCCATGATTTAATTAATTAAGGTCCGATGTGATTATGATTTCAATTTGATTAAGTGATTTAATTAATTAGTTAAATCTTAATTAATTTCATTTTAAAAAAGGGTGAAATGAACTTAGGGAAAGGGGTCCCAACCCTATTCCTTAGTTCACTTAATTGAACAAATGATTAATAAACTTAATTAACCAATTTATTATTATTGTTCATGGGATTAATTAATCATTAATTAACTTAAAAGAGTAATTAAGGTTTAATTAGTCAATTTTCCTAAGTGAGCAATAAATCTCAAGAAAATCATGGGAGGTAGTGGTCATCCCATTAAATTAACCCAAAAAATTTTGGTTTAATTGCTCAAGTAATTAAGGAGTAATTAAGCTAATTAATTTTGTAATTAAACCTTAGTTAAATTTTAATTATAATTCAAAAATAGTTAAGATCATTTTTAATTAATTCTTCTCCGAAATACTTTTGAAATGCATATTTATTTGCATTTTTTATGATTAATAAGCCTAATTAAAGCTTAATCCTATTGGCAATTATGTATACATCGCTTTCCATCCGAGATTGGCTACATAAAACTTATCCGACTCCTATGTGTGGATGCACTTTCATCCGCCATCCAATTTAAGATTGATACAATTAATCCCACGCTTAATAGGATTAAATCAGATAAATCTAACAAATCTAAACATGGCTGTCCATTTTAATCATGCAGAATGGATGATGCGTGATCAAACATCATGAGTGAGGGAGAATGGAGTCGCCACCATTTCTCACTTGATCCGAAGCGAAGCCCGGATCCACTCCAAATGGATCCCCATGACATTGATTGAGGGGATCCATGATAAAGATCACATGAGATGCAAGTTTTCTTCAAAACCTCCAACCCATTTGCTAAGGATCAATTTTGGAAGCATACCACCGGAGTGACTAGTGGCTCAAACGATTTAGGAAGCTTCATCTAGGAGATGAAGCCTGAGCAAAGAATCACCTCGATGTTCACTGAAGGCCATGAATCAATGATTTGGAGCTTGGCTTTGATCAAGTCCCACCTTCTGCTCGGAAGCTTGGGAAGATGATTCATGATGAGCTTAGGAAGGGTGCAAAGTTAATTTGAGTTTGATGAGAAATGGGGAAGTTAGGTCGAAAATGGGAGTGTCCTATTTTAAGATAGATGGAATGGCATTTTTGATCAAGGAATGAGCTTGGGAGCTTGGGGAATGGCTCTAGTGGTTATCTTGGGTAGCTAGGCTCAAAGAATGATTTTTGTGTTTGAGTGGAAATGAGGGGTGTATACCCCTTCATCTTGAGATGGTGGGATTTGGTTTCTTATATGGGTCAGCCATCTCAAGGAGTCTGGGTGGTAGGGAGGAGGTGAGTTGGTTAGACTTGGTTGGTTGAAGGTGTGGAGTTAGCTGCCAAGGAGGAATCTTGGGTGTCCTATGGGTTTCAAATGCTCCAATCGGGAGAGTGAGGTGATTTTACCTCCCATGGGTCATGGTCAACCACCCCTTGGGTCAAAGGTCCTGGTGCCTAGGTGGACATTGGGAGAGTATAAAGTGGCCAAGGAAATGGAAATTGTTCACTTACATGGGTGATTTGTCTTGTGTGATGCCTTTTAACCTAAGGGTAGAATTATCATTTGATATTGGATTTGATTTGGGCTTTGAAATGAAAAGTGGTTGCCCAAATTTCAAGTTTGTTGAGATGATTTTATTAGGTTTGGCTCAATTTGACTCATTTAGGTCAAATTAGGTTAGGTTAGGTCAAGTTCATGATCATTTGGGATATTTTTATTCAATTGGTTTGGTTTAGTTTGGCTTAGATTTGAACCAAAACATCTCACATTGATATGTCTTTTGTGATGACCTAAGGGTAGAATTATCATTTGATATTGGATTTGATTTGGGGTGAAATTCAAAAGTGGGTTAGCAAAATTTAAGTTAATGGATTCATTTGGTTAGGTTTGATTTGACTCATTTAGGTCAAATTGGGTTGGTTGTGATTCACATGATCATTTGGGATGTTTTGGTTCAATTGGTTTGGTTTAGTTTGGCTTAGAATTGATTTTGGCTCATTTGAATTCATTTGGGTCAAATGGGTTAAGTTGACCAATTTGACCAAATTAGCCAATGGCTTGAGTTAGTGTTGGTTTGGGTTTAGTTGACCTATTGAAGATGATTGTAGGCTTTGGTTTCATTTAATTTGGATTTGGTTTTAGTTTAGGCCAACTTGAACCTATAGGTCAATTTGGACCAAGTATTTGGGTTGGTTAGTTGTCAACTTGGTCAAGTTCAACAATCAATTTGGGATGAACTTGAGCCATTGGTTTTCAATTTGGTTTATAATTTGATTTGACCCAATTTTTTTCTTTTAGGTCAAAGGTCAACTTGATTGAGAGGGTATTAGGTTTGGTTTGATCAATTGAAGGTTTTGATTTGGCTAGGTTATAATTTGGCAAGTTTGGGTTCATATGGATAAAGGGGTTGACTTTGTCAAATGATCAATTAGTTTGACCCAATTTGTGATAATTGATCAATGTAGGTGATCAACAATCATGATGGGAGGTTTTGATGGGCTTAGTTCAATCCAATTTGGGTAAGATTAGAACTTGGCTCAAATAGGTCAAACTGGGAACATTGGGTCAAGTGGACCAATTGGGTTTTAGTTTGATTTTGGGTTGAGTTTGATTTAGTTGAGTTTATATATGGATATGGGATTGATATATAATTTTGGGTTGAGTTTGGTTTGAGAAGGTGAACATGGATTGGATTTGGTTGTTGTGGATTATCAAGTAAGGCGTAATTATGGTTAACCCTTTAAGTCTTAAATTTAAGTGTTTATGATTTGAAATCTTATTTGAAGATAAGTCTAAGTTGGAAGATTGGAAAAGTGAGGTCAACATACCTTTGGCTCCATAGTGTTGCCCTTGGAGATAGATGATTGAAGAGAAGCCAAGTTTCACATTATAGACTTGATACATCTTTGAATGCTTTGCTTGGGAGACCATGGATACATGAGAACAACATAGTTTCATCTCTCTACATGGTGTATGAAGTTCATGGGGGTGGGTGGTCTACTTGAGATCTCAGCCATTTATAGTTCATGAGTTAGTATATGGATTTACTACCTCTCAAAATCAAAATTCTATTCTTGTGAACTTGGTAAAGTTTAAAATAAAGAAAAAATAAAAAAGAAAAGAAAAGAAAAGAAAGAGAGAAAAAAGAAAGAAAAGAGAAAATGAAAAGAAAATAAGGGGAGGAAAATAGACTTAGAGGAGGAAGTGGGACATTAGATTCTACCCATGGTTTTACTCCATTCAAACATATGGGTAGAACAACCGACCTACCAGGTGGAGGAAGAGGCATTGGTAGTATCATGGGTGGAAAACCTCCTTGGTTAGAATAAAGATATGTCCCACGGGAATACAGCTATCCATATAGACTTAGAATCTAGTTCATAAGATGAGTCTTATATGATTAGCACACACCACTAGCTATTCTCGAATGGATTCCTTTGGAGGGACTTGAGCAGATAGATGAAAAGGCTCCAAAGCAAAGCATAAGTGTATCCAAGTCTATATGAAGCGGTTAGGCATGTTGGGAACCTAACACTTTCTCTCAAAAGGCAGGGTTTGGTAGTTATATGTCATCCACAAGTGTGAAGACTTCGAGGTTCTTTTTTTGGGAACATCATTCTCAAGTCAAGAAGTTGATGTACAAATTGAGGATGATTCATATAAAGATTTAATAGACCTTTTGATTGGTACTTCCTTGTATTCATAATTTAGCAAAGAAAGGGTTAATCCACATACTTGGTCAAACCACAAGTCAAACTACCTCAAAAGAATATAAAAGATAAATGTAGCTCTCATCAAGACCGGGACTAGGATCAGTATAGTGGGTCTAGGCGATGATGATGATTCTTGCAAGTCATCACCTCATTTGGAATCTAATAGGTTTTCAAATCAATTTAACTAATATGAGGAGTTATGCTTAGAAACTCATTATACAAATGATTTTGAAGTCAAGATGCACGAGTTTGAAGAAGAGATCAAGTCAACCATCAATGAACTCAAGGAAATCAACTTAGAGGCGAAGAAGATCCATCTTCATACATGGGTTCTTTGTTGAATGAAATTGAAACCAATGATTAGTTAAATTGACTGTTTTGGACTACTTTGGGAGTTATGAAGAGATGCTTGGATTGGCTCTACTTATATAATAGCAATAGAGCCTACTACTAACCTATCAAGCAAGCTTGGCATGCAATTAGACAAAAGAACAATAGGTCATTTATGAGGTTAAGAAACTTGATGATCTTTGGCTTCATCAGAAGAAAAATACCTACTTGGTTAGCCATCATCCCAGTTAAGAAAAGAATGGCCAAATTCACATATCGTCAATTTTAGGGATTTGAATAAGACATTTGCATCTCCGCGTCTTTCTTTCATGGATGGCTCATGGATATAACCAAATAAAGATGATAAAGATGAAAGAAACACTACTTTTAGAACATTGAAATCTATTGCTAAGGTCATGCCTTTCTTAAAATGATGCTACATACCGTGGGCTGACTCGAATCTTCTATGAACTCATTCATCATCAAGTTGAGTGCTATGATGATCTTATGGTCAAAAGTAGAAAAAATGAAGTTTTCTTTGACTTTAATTAGTTTTCAAGTAGTTAAGATAATTTAACCTTAAAAGGAACCCCTTGAGGTGTGCATTTGGGTAGCTTCAAAGAAATTCCTTTGGTTTGTTTAACACCAAGAATCAAAATCAATAGAAGATCAAGGATACTAGAAATGCCACCCCAAAGTTTAACTCAACTCAGATCATTCAAAGGTGGTTGGCATATCTAAGACACTTTATATCCAACCTATCGAGAAGATGTCAATTTCGGCACTTGTCAAAAGGATGCCAAGTTTAAGTGGGATGACAAGTGAGCATGCCTTCAAAACATCAAGCATTACTTGATGATCTTGTTATAAGCTCCTATCCGGCATCATACTTTACACTAGCATTAGATGACTCCCTTGGTGCTGTTGGCCCAAATGATGAAAGGAAGAATGCACTCTACTACCTCAACCATCATAATCGGTGGCTAATTATCACCCCAGAAGCATTGCTATTTAATCTTTGCATCCCAAAACTAGCAATACATTCCTCATAAGGTGAACTTAATCTCTAGATCAATCCACTATAGTATCTCAAGATATGCTATCAGATGGTTGTATGACGGTCCATGATCCTCTTGCAATTTGACATTATGGTGAAAGGATAAGCTGATTTCTTAGCGACACACCCACTTCCTTTAACTCTCCACTTGGTGATGATCTCCATGAACAAATCATGAACATAGGGGATACTAGCATTCACTTTGGGAGATGTACTTTGATGGTGTGCTTCCTCTAAGAGGAGAAGAACTATAATCTACTATTTATGGGGGGCAGGAATAGTTCTTTTAACTCAGACTGATTTGATGAGATTCTCATATCATGTCCAATCCTTGCACTAACAACAAAGGTGAATATGAGGCTCGATTGTCAATAGAGTTAGCCATTACTCTAAGCATCCGAACATCAACATCTTTGAGGATTCTCTAGTTATCAACCAAATCATTGGGTCTATAAGGTTATAAAGCTCAAGCTCCATTCTATAAGTACACCATGGGTTGTTGGCCCAAATCTATAAGTTACCATTTATAAGATTCCTCATGGAGAGAACACCATAGCATATGCTTTGTAAAGCTTGCAATGTTGAGGATGAGTCCATGTCAATAAATGTCAAAATAGACAAGTCTTATCCCATATTAATTGAACTCATCAAAAGTACTCTCCTTAAAGGGGAGGTTTCCATTGCCAAGAAAGACAAGGAGTTAGGGAGGCAACATTCATGGATTACCTAAATAAAAAACTACCTCAAGTGAAGTCTGCCCATCGAAGATGGAGAGAGCACTTTCCATGCTCTTATGGATGGTGTCTTTACGATGATATTTTCAATCATATGTGCATTATTTGACCGCACAAAGCCCATAAGATCATGTGTCTATACATCAATAATATTAAGGATGATCATTATCATAAGGAAACCAATGGGTTCAGATATTGCAAATGGTGTTGAGCCCCTTCTTCGAGGGCCATGGATTCATCTTCAACATTACTTTTCCAAATGTGAAGGAGATTGCCAGGTCACTGATGTTAATTTTTAGAAACCATATCATATAGGTTTAGAGTGCCTGAATTATATCGATAATGATGCGCATTCAAGAGCACCAAGATCAATAACTTTGTGAGACACAACTTGGAGATATTTACCATCAACTAGAGGGAAAATTACTTAGCATAAGCTTTCAACAAAACTCTCATTTAAATACTAAAGAAGCACTTCGACAATAATGAGGCATGGTGTAATTAGTTGAAGCCTTGGGCTCTTTCAAGAATTCCAACTGTACTCCTTTCTCCCAGTGTATGGGTCCATTGTTCTACCATTAGAAGTCAACTCCATCATGAGGATAGTGTGGGTAGCAAGATCATAATAAAGCAGAATGCCAAGTTACAGTTAGAAGAGCTCAGGTTTGGAGGAGAGATGCACAAGCATGCCAAAACCTCAGTTGTACAAAGCTAAAATAATTCAAGCTCACAAAATTTGGTCCTTCCTAGAGCTTTTCAAGTAAGAGAGCTTATTTTAGTTCTAAGAGAGATTATAGTTTGTTGTAAGATGGGAAGCAAGTTTGAACCCACTTGGGAAGCCCTTTTATCATAGAAGGCCTACCAAGGAGGATCTTATTAGCTAATCATAAGGAGAGTGCAATACCAATCAATGAGCTCTACTTAAAAAAATTATAAATCATGTTTGAAAATAATTATCATCAATGAAAATTCCATTACAAATTCAATATCTTCCAAGTGAAAGTATTCTTATTTTTGAATTTGTCCGATGTGTTTAGGGTAGGTGTAAGGAACGGCGCATCCTATCCTTCATCACAACATAAATGCAAACACACAAACATATAAATAAACATATATCTTTTGTCTCGCTACTGAGTTGAGATAATTCCCAGATCACTCACTCGATAGTCTAGGCCTTCTACTAGTGTGTCACCCCAGTGGTATTCTTGCTTTGGAGGATGTAAGTCTGCTATGCTTTCCTTACTTGGCCCACACCTTGTGAGCCTTTTGGTGGGTATACTAGGGTAAGCTACCTCATGTTGGCTTTTGTTTAAGAGGATGTGAGTCCTATGCTTTCTTCTTGATTAGCCTTCATTAGCATGGGTTGAGTATATTTGAGTTTAGATAAGTCCCTAGTGGATCCTTCCCTCCAAATTGCTTCAAGTTTGGGTCTAGTCCTTCCTCGGGGCTCCGCTTAGTAGTACTCTAGGTTATAGCATTTGTCCCGATGACAAACTATCTCGATGATCAATTCCACTTGGAAAGTTATAGCCTGCTTTCTTTCCAAATTGATCATTGCACATAGCACCTTATGTTGGTTGGTTCTCACTATCTGATGGATACACTCATTTGATGGATACACCTTAGGTTGGTTGGTTCTTACCTTAGGATACACCACTCATGGGATGTAAGTCTTATGCTTTCTCCTTGAGTTGGCCACCATCTATAGGCTTTCTTTTTTATGGGCTCGATAATGCCTAAGCTCCCTTATGGGCTTATTTGGATCACATCCTTTGTGACCCCATTTAGACACTACAGTTACTATCGGTTGGATAATTCCCCTTTCATAGTAACCACCTTGTGGTTAGAGAATCCATCTGTGATGTGCGATTCTCCCTTGGTCAGTAAATCTAAGATAGGCCTTCATAGCCCCTTTCAATGTGGTTTCACCACAGGTCCATGCAAACATATAAAAAATATATATTCATTTATTGATTAGGAGGACACGCGGTACCTTTTCCCAAGAGGCATCCTATCTTTAGGCGGTGTCGCAAAACTCCCTATAGGAATTGCTACTCTTAAGTTGATATAAGTCCCTAGCGACATTCACTTTATGGTCACTAAGTCTTTGATTTGTTGCTACCAACATGTCACCCAGGGTTGTTCCCTACTTTAGAAGATGTAAGTCTACTTTGCCTTCTTCTTAGCAACCATTGCACATAAAACCCCTTAGGTTGGCTAGCTCTACCCATAGCGGTGATTATCCCTTTGGATTTTATAAATTTGAGATAGGATAAGTCCGATATAGCCCCTTCTGGGTCCATCACACACATGGTCCATAAATTAAATCTATCAAATTTGATAGCTCATCCCAATGGATATGCCTTTTAAATCAAATTAAACCAACAAACCATATAAAATCACATGAAATTAAGATAAAATTAATCCACTACTTTTGAGTTGACATAAGTCCCGGTGACATTCACTCAATAGTTAGCCGATCGGTTTGATTTTTTTGTGCATCCAGGTCACCCCTAGTTATTATTTCACTTTGGAAGATGTAAGCACCTTCTTCCCAGCACAATCATTGCACACCAGCCTTAGGTTGGCTAGCTCTACCCCATAGTCGATAGACTATCCCTTTGGATTTGTAAACCAGAGGTAGGTCAATCCTGATATAGCCCCTTCTTAGTGGGTCCATTGCACACCATCCATACATTAACTTCATTAAATTAAACCCATCGATTTTCCCTAGTGAGTTAAATCACACCCTTCTCCCTGGAGCCAAATCATATATAAACAAATCAACAAACAAATCAAATTTAAAACCAACCTCCTTAGTGGAGAAAAATTAAACAACTCTCTAGTAGGTCTAAATCAAAGAAATCAAACTCTTATGGATACATCCCAAAATCTATGAAATCAAACTCAAATCCCAATCCCATTTTGCCCAAACTTTCTTTGGAAGGTTCATGTATCCCGCGAGAAGCCCAAATCTCTAGCGGATATGCCTCCACATCAATTAAAATAAAATAAATTAAAGTCATTTGATCTTAATCCTCATGGATTATAGATTCTTATCCAGCGATCTTCTTTCCACAAATCATATAATCAAATCAAATTCAAACCTTATCCCCAGCGATTTTTCTTCTTATATGCCTCGACATAGACCCCTCACATGTCATGTCCAATGTGTGATCCCTAGGATCTCCCTCCATGTGTCCTTGACATGGAATTCTCATCAAATCTTATTTCTTCTCTTATGCACACCAATACTTCAACCAAAAGCCCAACAATGTATTCATTCAAATTACATCATCTTAACATTAATCAACATTTTATGATTTGTGATGGTGCAACCTCAAACTGACTATACAATATCATGCTAAACATATTATAGTGTGAATTAACACACTATATTATATTATAATATATGATGTTATATTATAATTTATAAAATTATAATATATTGTCTAACATTACACCTCATTAGAATCACTTAAAAGGAACGAATAACAAAATTTTCTCAAAATATGAATAATGTTCATTTTGGATGTAAAATTGTTATTTTCTATTAGAAATGGTACAAAATAGCATAATTTTGGTGTTGCTTCTTAGTGTGTGCCATGAATTTGGCTTCTCAACCATCAAATTAACATTTTTTGTGAGTTTTGACCCAATGTATTATAACAAAAGTAAAACATACTAAAATGTACAATAACATTTAGTAACACACCACCACATTCATATATATATATGTGAAGTTATATTGTTATGTACATTATATTTTAATATGCTTTCATATAATATATTATCTTACATTACACCTTAAAATGAATCACTTTAAGCAAAAAATTATAAAATTTGGTTGAAAAAAATATTTATTTTGGATGCAAAATTCCATTCTTTTGATTAAATGACACACCATAGCACACCCCAATGATGTTTCCTAAAGCTTACCTTAAATTTGGCCAAATCCCATCATCTCGACCTATAAATCAATATTTTTATGAATTATACGTACAAACTCTACTACATCATACTATAACAAACTAAAATATGCTAAACAATAAGTAGTAATACACAATAGTATGCTATAATGCATGATGCTACACTATGTTATGGAATCTTATATTATAATACACTATAACATATTATATTATATTATATTGCATATCACATCATAAGGGATTGCTTAAGATAAAAATCATAAAATTAGTCTAAATAATAAAAAGTTATATATTTTAGTCATTATCACTTACATATTTTAAATTGAAATAATATATTATGATGCCATGATACCTATTATGAATTTGGCCAAATTCCATTTTAAAGTCTAAATCAACATTTTTATAAATAATGCTAGTGTAGGCTCATCGCATGATTGTAAAATACTAAAAGAATTTAAAATGCTGCAGAAACATATATTATGATATATGATGCTATACTATGCTACAACATATAATATTTATTTTGAACATAAAATCTTACTTTTTTTAGACTACAAGTGGTAGCACACCTTTGGTTCTACAACATAATTCCCACTTCAAATTTAACAAATTTCATCATCGATTTATTAAATTAATATTTTTTATGATTTATATTAATATAGAATATAGGCACAATACCATAATATACTAAAACATTTCAAAACATCTTATAACATCCAAAAACACATCATTACATGCTCAAATATATGATGCTACATTATACTATAATATATGGTAATATAATATGATTTAGGGTTAGGGGTTTAGGGTATTCAAATCTCTAATAGTCAAAAGTCTCTTGAAGACATTTTCTTTAGCTACCATAACTATGTTAGGATTAGGTCATTCTTTAGATCTACTCTAATAGCATCTTTATTTAGGTT